>JANTPZ010105265.1:0-13953 GCA_025593235.1 Vachellia pachyceras
ATGAAAAGTAAGAAAGAGAAAAGAGAAAGAAAGAAAGAAAAAGTATGAAAGAGAAAGAAGGAAAAAAGTAGGAAAGAGATGGAAGAAAAAAGTAGAAAAATAAGAAAAAAGCACTAAAGAAAAATTTAAATTTCAAATCGAAGTTTTATTTAACCAAAATTGCTTTTCTAGTTCTAAGAATAGCTTCTGGATTTAAATATAAAGACTGCCAAATTAATTTTTCCTCCCAAGTTCTTAAAATTCTATAAATTAGTTCTTGTCATTTTAAAGCAAAACAAGCAGGTAATTGAACGTAACTTTAGAAACCTGCAGGCATTTAATGTAAGTTTAGAACTGTTGTTATGTAGGGCTTCTCATAAAAGGAGCCCTTTGAAAAAAATTGGCGTATGCCGTTAAGAGAGGAGAGCACACGGTATTCTTTAGTAAAAGGCGAAAGAATAGTTCGCTTTGTGCTCATCTCACGGCTGCGTAGTTTTCAAACACTAACGTCCTTGCCTTTTATAGGTTGTCTCCGGTGAGTACAATCTTCTAATGCTCGATGTGGGACTTTTGTGGCGTGGCTGCTTTTTTTTTTTCAATGAAAGTTAAAATGATATTAATAAAGTTTAAGAGAATTAATAGCCAATTCCGGTGATAAAGAGATGCTTTAATGAAGAATTAAGTTTCTTTTATAACATAATGTATTTAAGAGGATAATTATACCATACATTAAGAATAAATTGTCATCTTCATACAGATTTTGTAGATCGTCTTTTTAACCAAGTTTGAAATGAAAACAAATCAAAACCATCAATTTTTATAGAGAGATAACCAAATCAAATTGATCTAACAATTGCTTTCATTGCTCTACACTTTATCATCAACTTCTCTCATCTTCTGACGACAAAAATATGGATCAAACTGAAATACTTTAATAATTTATTAACATTCTCATGCTGCCTAGTTCTTATCTCATTACAATTTCTCATAACAAGTCAAAACAAAACCACTCATTGGCCACCACTTTAAATTTAACGTTCTTAACTTTTTAAATGATGAATTTATTTGTTTTCTAATGGTAGAAGATAAAAAAATTATATTTATTTTAAAATTAGACTTTATTAAAAAAATAGTATAGCTCAGAACTATTGAAAAATGGCTCATCAATGCATCTTTGAAGGATTCGCTGTTCAGTTATTAGTGAAAAAAAAATCAATTATATATATAGAAAGTATCGGTATTATAAAGGATTTTATATACTGAAAATATTAGTAATTGAATTTGGAAACCATTGAAAAATTAATTCTCCAAACAGGTATATCTGAGAAATTTTTTCTAACTCTAGTGTGGCTGAGGTGAAAACTACAATATTTTGAAAATTACCAATCCCTTTAGTGAGCCATGGCTATCTCCTGCAAGAAATTTCAAAACAGAAAAATAACCAAGAGGTTAGTAAATTGTATGCAAATTAAACAGCCCACCAGTACAACAACAATTTATAAGTTTGATTTAATTTTTAAAAGTCAGACGTTTGTAAAGTGAATAATCAACATTTTTTCTCTAATTTCCTGAGTCTAATTCTAAACAAAAGAATAAATTTTGAAGATATAATAAATTATTGAAATTAAAGTTTTTATTCTCATATCAGATCCACCAGTTAACCTTCATATTTGATTGATTAATTAGTTGGCATAGGGTAATTTTGCAATACTCACTTGTTGAATAATTGCAGATACCAAAACCGGCAACATTTTTTTTTTTAAAAAAAGAAATCAGTATTATCATCTGGCCAATCCAACCCCAAAATTTAAGCGCAAAAAAAAAAAAAAACAAGATTAAACGTTTATTCCAATCGTGTAAATAGAAAACTATATATAAATTACCAAAGATAAACAAGAGAAAATGAAGATTTTTTAAAAATAATCACTATCAGAAAAAAATCATTTAGCAATGGAAAAATCCATCGCTAAATAGCTATTTTCCATCAGAAAATATCATTTAGCATACTAGCAACCCTCATTTTAACGACGAAAATAGTCATTTAACGACGGATTTTCATCGTTAAATGACATTTTTTGATAGTGAATACTTATGCCGATTATTTATATGTATCCATTCATTGATGGTAGAGTTTATGAATTTTCAACTGAGCATCATTCTTCATCATAATCACCCATTTGAGAGAATTAAGGGTAACTATGCATGTTATTGTTAGGTAAATATAAATACAGAGCTTGAAATCTTTCAAAAGGGTAGCATAGACAATTTCTTAATAAAAATAAGAATGATTCAGGTTAGATGGATTTGGAGGATTCACCAATGGAAGCAAAAATCTAAACTGAGACAATGATTCAAGAGTCAATGGTCTAACCCTCGTTGAATCATGATCAACCCAATTATGCTTAAAATAATTGAATTTAATTAAAATATTTAAAAGTATTCATATATAATGAGGAAAAGATTAATATTATAATCCAAAAAAATCAAGTTATTTCTATTTTCTTCGTCACTGCTTGAAGGCTTTGCCACGCACCATGTATCCTTTGTCATAGTAATAACATCGCACATTCACTCTTGTTTCAGAATTTTATTGTTCCGGCCAGCTAGGTTGGATTCAATGTAAAATGTTGATTCCTTACCACATGTTGAATCAATGTTTGAATTCCCGTTAAAGAAGGAATTCACATTTAATGTCTAATAGAATTGAATTGCCTTGGATAAGAATATATATGATGATGTATGTGTTTAATAAAAAAAATTATTGTTCCACTTGACAAGGATTGATCTAACGGAAATGGTCAATTCCTCACAACGTAACAAATGAAAGTTTGAATCTCGCTGGGAGAAATACTCACATTGAATGCCCGATAGTGTTTCGAACATAATTACTTTTAATATAAACATACGTGTGCTTGTAGTGAAAAAAAATATATTGTTCAATCACTCAGTCAAGTGAAATTCAAAGATTTTTTTGATCTATTCTTAAAGATTACTACCTCTCCATTAACTGACAAGCAAATTTCTCCAGCACCATTTTCAAATCACAGATTGGTGGCAGAACCAAGCAAAAAAACAAAAGCATTAGAAATTATAAATTATAAATTACAAATAAAAATGTTTTTTCCAAAAAAAAATTAAGAAATAAAAATTTATCATGACTCATGAGTTGAAATTGTTGCAGTGTCAACAACTGTCAACAGTTGACCACTAGGACTTATTAGTTTCTCGTTTGCAAGCAATTATATGGTATGAGTTATCTAAGTCGGGTTTTCTTAATAAAATTAAAGGATGTAGGTTAATAAATGGCTGAATTAAGTAGGGCACTTATTTCAAAATGAATGAATTGCTATTATGCAAGTATATACTTTTATTAAATGCTATAATTATAATTTTTGTCATATCTCATTAAAAAAATAAAATTATAAAAATATATTTATATTTACAAATAAAAATAATTAAATACAGTGTGATATAAAACCAATTATGTTTTCGATTTTTCATTCATGGAAAACATTTTCAGCAACCTCTCATGATAAAGAATCGATAACTTAGCTTTCTAGAGAGCATTAATTTATTTGCTGACTTATTAAAGAATCAATCACTTAATTAAAAAAACTCCTCATTTATTTATTACTTGGATTGGTAACGTTGTTTTATCTTCAATATATAGAAAGGTTATCCAAATAATAAATTCGAAGCCCACTATTAATATTTGCAGTTCCCGTAACCTGCAAGATCAAATCAAACCAATTCAGAATCCAAGAATATAATCACACACATCTAATATACCATAATTCACAAAGCCTTCCCCAAATGAATAGTACAGTCTTGTTCATACTGAATCACACAAAACACTGAAGACTTTCTAGGATCAGTGACAACAATAAGAGCGGATCCACGGAATTCACAGTTCCAATAGTTCCTTCTCACAGAGACGTAGTGCTGATTCATCACAGCAGAAGCATGGTTCATAACTGTGTTGGATTCATAACAGGACCCTCCTTCTTCTATCATCTTGCAGTAATCACCCAAACTGTTGCATGCGTTATTCTATGTTTGATTTCAGTTCTCCTTCGCTCGCTGAAGACTTCACCACGCACCAAGTCTTCTCGTATCCCTGCAATATTATGTTCATCAACATTACAAAGCTATTTAAGACTCACGTTTTATATTTTGATGAACAGTTTTAACTCAAAAAGGGTTTCAGTTTTTCTTACCAGTCAACCTTCCAGTTTCCTCCTGCATAATATAAGTAAATGCATGGTCAATAGTAAAGGCTAGAGTAGAACCAGTACAGTTTGGGATTAAGGAGAAATCGTTGATGAAGATTCATTCTGAGAGAGAGAGAGAGAGAGAGAGAGAGAGAGAGAATAAATGTGTTGGAATTTATTGAGTCATTTATGTATGAAATCAATTAGCCAGGAAGGATTGGCCAAAAAAAAAATTAGCCAGGAAGGTGAAACGCTTTTTTATGAAAGAGTTCAAAGCTTTCGTTACATGAATATAGTAATCTTAAGGGACAATGACATTGAAATATATATACTTGTTAAAAGATACGTTTGATTTAAGGTTATCCTTGACAAAAAAAAAAAAAAAAGATTTAAGGTTATCCAAATCTGTCAAATTCCCATAAGTACAATCTCATTTGAGTAGAAGAAGAATGGATTACAACATGTGTAACATCGAAGAATTGATTGATTTTAATATATATTTTTATATATAACAATCTTATTACTTTTTTAAAGTTTATCAGAAAGTTTGAATCCTCAATTTCTTTGTACATTTCATTGTTCCCACTTCCCATGCCTCTTCATCTTTACTAAAACTAGTTGATAAATAGGTAACAAATCTCTTCGAAATTATGCATCATTAATTTTTTTTCTTCCATTTATTTTTTATGTTCCCTTGGCTACCTCTTCGAAATTATTTTTTAAACAATGATCATTCCTCTTTTCACTCAAATAGACAGACTTTGGTAATTATGGTTGTTGGTTATTTTCTCTGATTATTTTTTTTAAATTTATGGTTGTTGATTATTTAGTTAAATCCTCATCTGACAGTTTGGCCGAGTGGTCTAAGGCGCCAGATTTAGGCTCTGGTCCGAAAGGGCGTGGGTTCAAATCCCACAGCTGTCATCTTCGCATATATTTTTTTTCCCATTTATAAACGGCATTTCAGTTTATATCCATCAGACCAATTCTTGATGAACTAAGCCCAAAAGGTTCCATAGCAAGATGACAATACATGACCGTAATCTCCCAAATACATCATCTTTAACAAATCAAGCTCAGAACAATCATAGTTCAAGATTATATACATCTGTAAATTGAGCTGTGGCAGATATATAGATTGGGTGAATTAGAAGGATTGCATAAAAATACCTTCAATAGTTCGAGAAGGCTTGCATAAAAATATCATCAACAATTCGATCACTAATCAGACTCAACTACGCAAATTGTGACAAAACAAGTTTAAAAGGGCTCATTAATTTAGGATTTATACTTCATCTTAGCCGCATTTCCTGCCCCAAGGAAATAGCCTTTTCATACTTCTTATAATTCATGCTGAATATATCTGTAAGATGGTGGTAATAGATGATCATGATCTGGTTGTGGTTATTTTGCCTTCATTTTTTAATTATTTGGCTACATTTTGCCTTCATTTTTGCCCCATAACGATAATGCTTGTTGATAGGATGGTACTGAAATTGAGTTGTCGGCTGTCTGGATGAATTTTCGCTATCTGCTCATTAGCTTTGTTTGTTAATGGTATTTCAATAGGTTTAGAACCAATGGTTGCCTGATATGATTTTCTTGTGAGCTGAGATTCAAAAGAATCAAAATAAATTGTCTACTCATGCAGTTAACAAAGGCTAGACAAAAGAGTGTAAAACAAATGTTGGAAGGTGTAGTCATTTCAACCAGATTTCGATACATGCCCTACTAGACCCTTCTGCGAATCATAAAACCATTCTCATTAACTCGACTGCATTTTCATTTTTATCAATGAAGGATAATTTAGCACATTTCTTGTTCACTTTCCAGGGACAAAGTTTGTGGCATAGGCCAAGGCATTGTTGTTCACTGGGTCAGGAAGGTGATCTGCAAGGTGATTCATCCAACTCCAAGCTCAGGGGTGGATGGAACAAGTTTCACTGCCTGCCCAGCTAATGATGAAGGAGAGAGCCATTGTTGAATTTCAGTTTTAGTTCTAAAATGACAAAACAATTCAAGAAAAGAAAACATTGAAATGAGTTTGAATAGGTAGTTGCTGATGGAAACATTGGGCTTATATATATGACCTTTATATATGGCTTGCAATGAGAAGATGTCATTTTCTTACTAGATCCAATATCAAAATTTCCAGCGTTCTGTTTTGGAAGTCTCGATTTTCTTGGTCCACTTATCATATCCGGATTGTTTTCTCAGATCAAATATCTGAAGCAACAATAAAAGTGCTTGCTCTGTCCAATAAAACATTGCCATCTGTTCATCTGGATATAAGACCATATCTGCAAAAAAAAAAAAAAACACAGAGAAGCTAGCGAAGCAAATGCATGGTAAAAAAAATATCAAGTTTAGCTACCTAGAAATACTCAAATACAAATAGGTTTTTTATCTTTGTTGGCTATGTACAAACTGTACTTGTGGATGAGAATGCTCTATTCGAATTGGACCACAAAGTAGTAAAACTGGGGAAGGTAGAAAAACCTATGGAAAATCTTCATGCAAGGTCCCCACTGCTAGATATCAATGGAAAGAAATGCTTTAAAATCAATACAATCAATTATTCATATCTCATGAGTGATGATCATGTAACTCATTTTCATATTAGTGCAGATTGTACCAAAATAAAACTTCAAATAACGTTTTAATTTAGAAGATATCCAAATAAAATGACTAGAACTAATACATAGAAAGTCACATTATTAATAATTTATAGATAATATGACTTTTTAAAAAAAAAAAACTTGATCGTATCATACGATCCCTGTAGTTTTAATCTTAGTTGTACATGAACAAATATGTCGAATTAGGTAAAACATGTTTTGATTTTATTATTGATTTTTAAATTACATGAAATTAAAACATTTCAATTGTATTTTCCAGCTTCACAGTCTAGACTAGGGAATAAAGAAGGCTTTTGTCTTGGGGCTATAATGCAAAGTGCACATGTGGATGAGAAGGCTCTGTTCTGAATGTACCACACAAAGTGATCTTAAAGAAGATATGAAAACCTATTTCTAAAGCATCCTATAATTTTCTCATATTCAAAACTAACAGATGAATATATATATATGTATGTATATATATAAAGAACTGTCATCAATAAAACTTGAACATATTAGGCATGTTTGGATAGTCCGTTGGAAGAACGGACACAGATTTCGAAGTAAATATGTAAAAGAAATTTTTTCTCGGTAAACACAGGAATGGATGCCTCCCCAAAAGCAAGCCCATCAAATGTGATACGATAACGCTAGGCACTAAATAATTGTATAAAATATCTTATATTATATATATATATATCCGATCTTAGATGAATTTTTTTGGGGAGATTAAGGAAGATAATTAATTAATAGACTTATTGTTGTTTTTCCAAACTAATCTACTCAACTTATAAAGTGACATATAATTTATGATATATATAAATATTTTAAAATGCATATTATAATTAAATAATTTATTTTTTTATCTTGCAAAAACGTATATAACTCTTATATTGAAGATTGAACATAATATTGTGATAATATCTGTGCATATATTACAAAATATAAAAGTTAAAATCAAATGTACACGTCCATGTATGCTATTTCTTCTTCAGGCCAATTATTATTATTTTTATATATGAATTTTAGGCGGGGTTGGGCTCACCTACAAGCTAAGGGCAGGACGAAATCTCCCTTACTCTTAGGTTATACCAATGTTGGGTAGCGCGAGCTGTCAATTAGCATTTACCTAAGCACCCAGGAGCTAAGATGCCTCCCCAGCGCCGCGACTGGAGCACAACAAAGTGACCTTTCCCGATATTGAACCCTTTCCCTTTGATGAGAGTGCCCAATACCTTCATCAGCTGAATTCACGGACGATTCTTCAGACCAATTGTGTGGCAACTTTAAACATACAAAAAGTTTGAAGGCGTGTTTGAAAGCCTGCTTCGTGAATCTGATTTTATAATTTTTTGTCATAATCATACTCTTTAAGTTATTACAACCACAACATTTGTCTACTCTCACACAGACTTGAGATCAGAACCTTCTAATTTAGTTCCTTAGGATGATTAACCCATCAAATTTTCTTCTTCAATTCGAGAGAGCATATATCTGCGTAGGCAACACAATATTTTTGCCATATTTTCTTTATATTTTTTGACCAATTTTTTAAATGATAAATATAAAGTGGAAGGACGAATTATGACAAGTGAATATTGCACATGGAATGATGATGGACTCGTTTGAAAGTCCTTTTGATAATAGTTTTTATAGATTCTGAAGAAAAGATTAGATTTTGGATGGTGCGACTGTTTGGGTGAGCGGTCAGCCCAATTCAAAAGCGACTTTTTGAATCAAAATCACGATTGGACTAATATTTGATCGTGTGGGTGTGCTTCACTGAGGGAAGGAAAACGGAAAGGAATATTTAGGGCACTGAATTGACTTGGAAAGCTCACTCTCTTCCCTCTCAGCGAAGCTCAGGAGGTGACTTCAACTCGTTCATGGCTTTTTCATTCTTCCTGTTAACCTAATTTTGTCGTTTCTGTTTTTCTCTGTTGTATTTTCTCCGTGCTGCAAAATTCAATATGATTTTAATCTCAACGTCTTCACAATCGCGTGAATCTTTGTTTTCATTTTTGTCGGATGGAGGTGAGAGAGGATAATGACAATTTCCTTTTCTGAAGCACCAGTGGGACTTACTACTTGACTAATTATTTGGAAATCATATATATTGGGTCGACCGGCGAACTTCTTAATTTTCATTGCCTCAGTTGTGTTCATTTTTTCTTCCAGTGTATATCTTTTTTATACTGAATGTCTGAACTTTTCTAGAATTAATTACTCGGTATTCTCGTTGTTCGCCGTCTCGATACCTTTGACTTTAGCTTTTTTTCTCAATGGCTTCTAATTTTATAAAAATCATAACTTGGCTTACTTTTTAGCTTCTGGCTTTTTAACTTAAAGCAGACGGTATATTATCCTTTCATCTTCTTGCATGTATCGATTGAGCTATGTTAAGTCAACGGACTACTTTGAAGCTCGGAGACTGAGGTTGAGCAGTATTATCTTTGTTTTTGACTCCTAGGTTCTTTTCCCCTTGTAATGATGTCTACTAACTGGTAACCAGCTTGTTGCTCATTGGTGGGATTTGTGTTTCTTTACCATCATCTTATGCTAGGAAACTTATTCTCATTGCATTCATATTTTTTATGTTATTGCAATTAATGGGTAACATGTATGTCTCCGTAGATCTTGATAACATTAACGCTGAGTTTCCATGGCCAACAACCCATCACAGCTTCTCCCATCAGGTTTGCACTCTTGTGATTACATGCTATCTCTGGTTCTGCTTTGTTCTTTTGCCCTGATAAAGCATTAAACTCTGTTTATGGTATATTTATGCTGGAAACAGAGTTGATTGACCGCTGTATAGGGTCAAAACTATGGGTGATAATGAAAGGAGATAAGGAGCTTGTTGGTACTCTCAAAGGCTTTGATGTCTATGTCAACATGGTTCTTGAAGATGTTACTGAATAGTAAGAACTTCACTGTAATCCTAAGTCTTTATACATGCTTTTATGCCATTCTTATTTGATGTTCTATTGCTGGATTGTGTGCATCTGGTTGTCTCTTTATACCACATGTGAATATATGGTTACCTGTTAGGAAATTAATAAAAAGGAGTCGATGATAGAAATTTCAATTTCAAGCTTTTCCTTGCCCCTACCCAGTCAACCTTTTGCTGTTTAAGTTCTTTGAATGTGTGGTCCAAGTTTGTAACTTATGAGGTAATTTGCTGCATTTCTGATTAACTGGATGGTATAGCAGTGTACTTTTAGAGAAACTTCTGATTTACCAAGGGTTTGTTTTAGCTGTACTTTTCCATTGATTTGTTTGTTTGTGCCTACATGCTTTTGTGGATTCATGAGGCCTATAATAAGCTGTTTTGGTAATTCACATGACAGTGAGATCACTGCTGAAGGGAGACGGATAACAAAGCTGGATCAGATTTTACTCAATGGAAACAACATTGCCATTGTAAGTAGTAAGGAGTGAAAATCATAAGACTGATAGTTAAGCATTTTCGAAATTGGATTCATTAAAACACCCCCCCCCCCCCAACAAAATTGTCATAAGAGCGTTTTGCGTTTGTATCTTTGATATTTCGTAAGACCAAGTTGTAATGTTATGGGGAATATTTTAAAATTTTAGGCAGCAACAATAGTAAATTATACTTACTAATCCCTGAGATAGATTTAAGGTCCTTAATTATTATGAGGCATTGGCTCTTAAGTTTTTTATTTTTCTAAGAAGTAATTGTTTTTCATTTTCATACATTTAATTGAGTTTAGTTAAACAAGGCTTATGCTTGTGTCATGCTTATTACAGTTGGTTCCTGGTGGTTCACCTGATCCAGAATGAAGATCACTACTTTGGCCATTGTCTGTAGTTTTTATTGAAGGCTCATCGTTCCTCTGTTTTAACGAGGATTCTGGGGCCATCACTGCATTCTGTTTCGTCAGTTTAGGTATGAGATGTTAGTGTAGTCCTATTTGAATTCTGTTAATGCCCTTGATATAGATTGAGAGACACAATGTTCCTTAGAATCTTCCCATTTTATGTGAACTGGTTGATCTAATTTCTTGGACTTGTCTAGTTTTAGCTTTGTACCATTGGAAGCTAATTGATTCAAATGATGTACTGCCTCCACATAGGTGGACTTATATTTAGGACCGGAGGGAATAACTTCTTCAATCTCCAAAATCATATTGACAGTCAACGGCTAGTTAATTAGAAACTGTTTATGTTTAAGTGAAGTATGTAAGATAATTTAACCCAACTAAATACAACAGCAAAACTTTGTTCTACTAGGTGAGATCAACTATATGATCACACGACGGCCATTGAATTCAATAAAAAACCAAATATTTTGGTAGATTGTTAGTTAAGAGATGTCTTTCAACTAAATAAAAATTTTAGAATTCCAGCCGTTTAGATTTTGTTTCCTAGAAAAATGTGCATCAAGAGTAGAAGATACAAGCCAATCAATAGTGGGAGACAAGTGAGAGAGAAATTGGCAGCAAAGAAAATAAGGTATTTATATGCTACAGGTAGAAAATACTTTCTATTAATTTCGTTGTAAGGCTTCACATGTATATTCTAGAATGTGAAGCAAAAATCTGCCTCTATCATGTATATTCTAGAATGTGAAATTAATGAAGCATAAACACAGTTTTCGCCAAATTGCAGAAGCCAAGAACAATCATTTAGACCTTACCTGTGTTAGCCCACAAGGTTCAAAGATTGATGGAATGATGAACATATCAGATGCAGCATAGATGGCGTGCGAGAGAGACTCATCATACTTCAATATCAACCGTATCTGATCATGATTCTGAAATTGGTTGGCAATGCCCTCAAACTCTCTCTAGGGAATAGAAAAATGTTAATCACTTGACAAAAAAGTAGGAAAAAGAGTTGGCTTATAATTTTTTGGAGAAAAAATTGACACTAGACAGAAAAACTTAGAACAAAGATTTAGCTAAGACAAATAATCTGCCAAAAATAAGAATATTTCAAAATGTAACAAACATCATAACAGCCAGCTTCCCAAAGACAGAATATTTATTTAACAAGTTGAGCTCAATTCTATTTGAAAAACTAAATTTAATATGATTTTCCCAGAGCAACATGATTGAATGTAATTGAGATTATTATAATGATTTATGATGTGTTTACAGTTGAGTAATAATGGTTCGTTATTGGAAATTTAGGATTCAGTTGGTTAGGTTTGTGGATATCTAATCTCATGCAGTATTAATATTCTATATACTACCACACTTGAGAAATAGACCTGGTTCTTAAGCTTGGGTTTCTCGAGTCTGCTTTTGTTACGTGCTATAGAGAAATTAGGGTTATTTGAATTACCTATATAATGAACAAACCTGTCTTAGGAATATCGCCCTTTATCTTTGAAGTTATAATCGTAAGTATACAAATATACAATGCATTGTCTAATCATTTTCCCATGACCTTCATCTCATGTTTAAGTTGACATGCCACTTTTTTTTTTTTTTTTTGAAGTTTCTTTCCATGATGGGTTCCGTGACTTTCCTCCGTCTAAACTGAAATAGAATCCCACTAACTTCATATTGAAGGGAAGCAACTAAAACCTGAATGTGTGGGACCGGACTTGAACCAAGAAGAACAAACTGTCCTCGCAACTCCAATGTTCGATATATTGCATGTCTAATCAGATGGACACCTTTCTGTGGCACCAATCTTGTTATGCAGCCAACCTATAAAATAAGAAAATTTTTAAAAAATATATCATCAAAGCATCCTAATTCACACCAGATAATAGCTAACGGAACCCCGTTTTGACCCCCAAAACCCATTCTCACGCAAGCCGAGACAAAATTCCTCTCACATAAAGTACCTAGGAATCTGTGTCCGTTTTCTCAACGGGTTTCCAAACGAAGCCAATGTAAATTTGTTTGACAAAGAAAATCATTAGGTAGCACATAATTAACAATCAGCAATGGCACAGCAAATCAATATAAAAAAGAGATTGCATCATAAGTAAGAAATTGACAGAGATCAGAATAGCATAAATGTTCTTTTTTTTTTCTATATACACTGGAAAGAAAGAATAGCACACAAATGTTAATGACTGAGATATTGTAAATTGTAATTGATACAAAATATTTTTTTCCCAAAAAAGAAACAGATAAACTACAATTGACTGTATCAAACAATATCTCATCCAAAATTAAAATTAAAAGTTACCAATGGCCTCGGAGCATCTGCAGATGAAAGGCCCAGTTTCCTTCTTATGGCTGTCTTGTTCTCTGCTTTCCCTTGAAGATCATTTGCACGGTACTGGACTTCAAGATATGTGTCAGAGGCAGGATTCCATGCATCAGTGTCGATACCATTTAGAATACCAATGAACTTCTTGGAATGAAAATTAAGTGTTGAATGGAGACCCCGTCTCCCTGCATTGCATGGAAGAATAGTATCCAGAAGAACATCTTAGAAAAACTGCATGATTCTTTACAAATCATTTAAGCTTAAAAAACAGAGATGACGATTTATATGCTATAAAGCAGGGACAAACCTACTTTTACCAGTGCTGGCATGTCAGAAACTGACACTCCCCACACGTGTCAACAATAAATACACACACACATAAAGACATCTTGAACACAGGTAGCCCCAACAAAATAATAGAATGAGACTAGAAAGCCATTGTAATGACGTAATAGTAGTTCTTTCCGGATGTCTTTTGTTGTTCATGAATAAATTTTTGGGGTGATTTATGGTATCCATGCGCTCTTTTTTGAAGCATCTGTTCACAAGATATGACCGAGGTGTTTTCCTTTACTTCAACCCACATTTGTCCTGCTCGTGCTTGCCTCGCAATTTGGGTGACAAAAAAATCAATGTTTTGATAGAGAAAAACTCCATCATATCCATAAAACGTAAGTATAAAACCTTACCTCTGCAATTCGCACCTCTTGTGCATAGGTTGACAGCTGGTATATTAGATAGTGGTTAAGTTTCTTCTTTTATCAATTAGTTAGCTTGTTTGTAAGTTTGTTACTGTACAGTTATGCTTTAGTTAGAAAGTCTGGTTCATTATTTATGTAACTGAGCCACGTGTATAAAAGAGATGCTGGTACTTCATGATTGACAAGTAATAATGAATACACAGTATTGACAGCTATCAGACTTTCTTTGGCTTTCGTCTTCTTCTT
>JANTPZ010105266.1:0-12633 GCA_025593235.1 Vachellia pachyceras
TGCTGGAACTTTGGTCGCGACGAATATTGAATTTGGTCGCGGCGAAATTTCCCAGAGCTGCTTTTCTTCTACATTTGCGGAATTCCTGAAATCAAATAGCAAATATGGGCAGTATCATTTGCTCATGATGCAATTTAGGCACAATAAATCATTATTCATGGCATATGACCCCAAAATTATACTAATCCAAGTCAACAACTCCTAATATCAATTTAAGCATAAAAGGGTCATGTATGGACTGAATTTGATTCTAAAACTCTGGAAATTCCAACAGAAAACTAATACTAACATGGCTACATCATTAAGCTACTTGGAAGGAATTCATAATTTTTCAACAAAAGCATGTTGCTTTCTCCCAACGGATTCCCTAACACACCCATTGTTGCTATGAGCAAATTGGATGCTTGAAATGTGAAGAATGTTTTCTAACATATTTTCATCAGAATAGTTTTCTAAACAATTTTAACTGAAAAGTGATTCTAAACATGCCTGAGTTTAGTGTATACTCGCTCATAGGCTTAAAGTGTTGCATGCACAAATACATTCATTCATAATGAGCTTTTGGAAAGATAATCAACTTCTTATGGCCATACATTTCTTTTAAATTGTTACAAAGAACAAGTAATCTTTTGTATATGTAACTTAGAGGATGTTGTGGCTATTACCCAAGATTGCATAATAATCACAAGTATCAACCATATACAATTGAATTATAAATATGCATAATCCTTTATGAGAATTTAATCAATTGATTTAAACCAACATATTAAATTCTCCTACTATTTTATGTCTCCATTCAATTTTTAAAAATTTCAATCTGCCACATTTAAACTCAAATACAATTTTGCAGAATTCAAACACTTAAATAATTGCAAATTTTAATAAAAAAATAATTTCAGCAATTGGATAACATGCAAAATAAAATTATGCAAATTTTCTTGAATGTGAGAATGGATAAATTAATTTTTCCTTTTTAAAAAATTTAAAATGGCAAATAAAATAAATAACATTTGATTAAATAAATCATGCATGGGAAAAGCACAATTAAACTCAACAATTTAATCAAATACTTAACTAATGGCAATTAAAAAAATTGCCAAGCAATATAGGGACAAAAATAGAGTTAAGAAAACTTTATTTAACCTAAAATAGTTTCTGAAATATTCTTCAAATGGTCTTAATAAAAAAATTTCTACAAATATTCTACTAAATTGAGCCCAACAAAAAAATTTCAGAATTAGTTCATTAATTAGATGGCTCAAAACTTTTAACAAAATTCAACCCAAAATGGTCAAACAAATCAAGCATTAGCATAAACCCAAAATATCTTCTAAGAAAAAAAATAATGATTTGAAAGCAAATCACATATATTTTCACATACATAAGTTTTGGACATAGATACAATATGGCTCAAAAAGTTTTCTGAAACTAAATTAAATGTTTCATCAATAAAAATAAAATTAAACAAAACCCAAATAATTTGCTTATAATTAGACTGAGCCCAAACTGAAATTACAATAATACAATTGTCAACAAAAAAAAATCCAAAACAGAGGTCTAAATAACATTTTTAATAATTGAAAATAAAAAAATAAAAATGCGTAAGCCCAGTAACCAAAAAAAGGCAAAACAAAAATGAAACAGTCACAGCCCCAAACACATTTAAAAAATGAGCCTTTAATTTTTCCTTATTTAATATAACTACATTTTTTTAAGAAAAATTTAGTCTTAGGTCCAAATAAGCAAGTTATTTAAGGAATGGTCCTATGGAGGAAAATATTTAATAAGAGGTCCTATTGACAACATAAGGTGTTGTCAACATAGCACATGATGTTACCAATATAAGGATCTCATGTTGTCAATTGGAACCTCTCATTAAATATTTTTCTCCATGGGATCATTCCTTAAGTAACTTCTTATTTGGGACCTAAGACTAGATTTCCCTTTTTTTAATACTACAATTACATTGTCACAAGTTTGTCATTCATATTGCTGGCTAAGCAAAGTAATTAAGATGAATTTTTCGTGCCATTAATATACTAATTGATCGTATGTTATTGAATGTAACTGTTAATGTAGTCTAAATGTAATTTTTAAAGTATCATTAAATCTGAATGAGAATTTGTTAAATGAAACCATTGATAATGTAAAGTGTTAATTGATATGATATCAATTAATTGAATTTATATATATATATATATTATACATCCATCCTTCTCAATTCTATCTCTTTTTCTAAGTACATGTATAATTCTATTAGATGTAATTTTCTTCTTGGCATTATTCAACACTAAATACACACACACACACATCTTATAACAGACTAGTTTTATTATAGCTAACCCTATTGGTACCGTTCGTACTCTTGGCAAAACTTTCCAGTTCCAATTTCCAACCTTTCAGTGAGAATCTCTTTCAAGACAATGGTTTCACACACATGCAAATGCCATTGTGAAACTATATTAGAAATAAAACTAAGGGCGATGATGATAAAGATAATAATTCAAACAGAAAACACAGAGAAAGAGAAAGCAGAAGTTCAGAAGAGATTTGAGAATGTCTTATATGGAAAGTGAAAATGCACCATATCTTGACTAGATAACCATGCTAATAATGTGTTATAAAATCAAAGAAAGAATTATAAAGAGAATTAAGGAAATAAGAAAGAATGATTCCTTTTCACTATCTGAAGTATGTAATACATAAGCATGCCTTCTATGTATAGGTATAACTTTACGATATTAAAGCAAATTAATTGCATGGTTACATTAGATAATATAGGAATATGAAAGATAACAAGATATCATATGGAGATATTCAGGTCAAAAAAAAATGGAGATATGAACATCTTTGTAATATTCATGACACAACTCATTTTCTAAATGTCTTCGGAGAATTGATTTATTCTTTCGAAAATTTTCAAAAAGGAAAAAGTGCCTGGCAGATCTAACTTATACATGGCAGTTATATACGATGGCATAATCATATATTCCGTACCCAATAATGATGATGATAATGAGATAAATCTTATCTCACAAAAGTTCAAATCTCTTTTGTCAAATAAAAATCTTCTTTGTCAGACTTAATTATATATGCGATCTGTGATATTTCAAGAAAGTCCATAAATGCGGCTTCTTCAATAAAACACATCTTGTTAACTTTTGGGCCCACGCTTCTGTTAGTGTGCTACACGAAATTTTAAGATAAATACGTCAAAGGAATCAGTTTACCTATTTTTTAATTATACAAGAACAATTATATAAAGATAAAATTGTATTTGAAAATCTATTAGGAGAATAATTTCACACAAATCAATGTAAATATATGAGAGAAATTTTGTCTTAACTTACACAAACATAATTCTAAATGGAGAAACCAAACATGTACCTAAAAAAATAGTTTTGGAAACACACAAGAATTAAAAAGATAGAGAACTAGGATCAGTTTCAAGTTAATTAGTGGTTTCTTGTTATTGATAATTACTTTGAGGCAACAAGGTAAGCCATTGTGAATAAGCACTCTCACAAATCAGATTAGCCTGTTGCTGATGTACTAGTTGATTCATTCCCAAAAAAAAAGTATAACACAAGCTATTGAAGAACAAAACTAGACAAATGCAGCAATATAAAAAAAATATCTTCCTATCTGCTATTGGAAGTATCGGCTCATAATGTTTGATTGAGATAAATTCTCTTCTTATACAAATAAACAGCATCTCATGAGGCACTTGTATAGTGAATGAATTTCTATTACACAGCTTATATATGATGTACAGAGGGACCCTACAATGATACCCTAAGGAAAACGATCTGAGCATATTACATGTGTCCTACCATAAACAATACACGTGTAAAGGAAAAGTATTATAACAATACAAATTCTAATCAGTATATTAAGCTATATTCTAACATCCCCCGTCAAACGAGAGGGTGTTATACACAACCCGAGTTTGTTCCGAAAATGTGTAAACTGAGGAAAGGTGAGAGCCTTGGTTAAGCAATCAGTGGTTTGATGAAAAGAACGCACGTATTGAACATCAAGCACTTATGAGAGTACCATATCACGAACAAAGTGCAAATCGATCTCAATGTGTTTACTCCTGGCGTGTTGAACAGGATTGGCTGCTAGAGACTTAGCACTAACATTATCACACCAAATAAGTGAAGGTAACCTGACAAAAAAATCCCAGCTCAGTTAACAAAGACTGTATCCACTTAATTTCAACAGCTCCATCAGCAAGAGCTCTGTACTCTGATTCAGTGCTTGATCTAGAAACAACTTTTTGCTTTCTAGATGACCAAGAGTTAGAGTGTTTCCAAGATATACACAGTACCCTGCCATGGATCTTCTGTCATCAGTGTCCACTGCCCAATTAGCATCAGTAAAGGCAGTTAATCTGATATTACGAAAGGGCTTAAGGTGTAGATCATAGTGAAAGATGCCTTTCAAGTATCTAAGTATTCTTTTAACACCCTGAAAATGTGTCACAGTTGGACAACACAAATATTGACTCAATTTGTTGACCGAGTAAGCAATATCAGGGCGAGTGTTGGTTAAATATTGGAGTGATCCAATGGCTTGTCTGTAAAGAGAAGGATCTTTCATGGGTTCTCCATCAGAAGCAGCAAAGGGGCGACCTGCAACCATTGGAGTTGACACAGGAGCACAATCCAACATGTTGAACTTGCGTAGAAGTTCAAGAGTGTACTTTCCCTGGTTAAGATAAAAACCTGAGGAATCTCTGTGTATTTCAATGCCAAGAAAATAGTAAACAGGCCCCATGTCTTTCAGAGAGAAAACTTTATTAAGTCTTTGTATAAAAGTGTGCAGATAGCTTGAGTTGTTGCCTGTAACAAGGATGTCATCGACATATATCAAAATGAAAACTATAGTGTTTCTGGTACGAAGATAAAACAGAGATACATCACTTTTTGCATTTGTGAATCCCCATTGAAGTAAAGTGATTCTGAGCCTGTCAAACCATGCCCTTGGGGCCTGTTTTAATCCATATATAGCTTTTGCCAATTTACAGGTAAAGTGTGGACGACGGGGATCTGTAAATCCACTGGGTTGTTTCATGAAAACATCCTCATGCAAGTACCCATTGAGAAATGCATTGTTTACATCTAGCTGACGAACTTCCCAGTTAAAGGATGCTGCTATAGACAGTACTATGCGAATTGTTGTGGGTTTAGCTACAGGACTGAAAGTTTCCCCATAATTAACACCAGGGGACTGCTGGAAACCCTTAGCTACCAGGCGAGCTTTGGGTTTTAGAAGTGAGCCATTCGGTAGAAATTTGTTTTTAAAAACCCACTTACAGTCGATCACGGGTTGAGATTGAGCATGATGAGGTGGAACAAGAACCCAAGTGTGGTTGCGTTGCAGGGCATCAAACTCAGTTGCCATAGCACCCATCCAGTAAGGCGACGCAAGAGCTTCATTAATATTTCTTGGTTCTGCAATCTGACGGAGTGAGTCAGAATCTTCAGATTGCAGGAGTCCAACGAAAGGATGCTTGGGTTTAAAAACTCCTACCTTAGATCTGGTAACCATAATGTGTTTATTTGTTCCAGGTGGCTCCCGTGCAGATTCATCGTGATCTGAGGCAGAAATATCAATGGACCTGACGTCAGGGTGCTGAGTCGATGAGGCAGAGGGAGCTGTATAATTCAAAGACATGCTTGGACTAGACAGAGATTCACTCGAGTGTATATCATTACGTGATCCAATGGGAGAGCCCAAAAGAGAATGATTATAATGTGAGTTCTTGCATGAATCTGTTGGGCTTGATGATAGAGAGCCTAAAACATTATTATCTTGTCTTTTGTTGTTTTCATTTGGGCTTGCGTCATTTTGATAACCACTTGGGCTTAACACGATGGAATTGTTGGATTGATTTGCTGTAGTGTGTGAATTGTCATGGATAATGAGAGGCATAGTTGGATCAAAAGGCATTAAAGAGGCTGATCTTCTGTTGAGAAATCCTGTAGCGAAAGGAAAAAGTGATGCATCAAACACAACATGTCTTGAGATATATATACGACCAGTGGGACTCAAACATTTATGTCCTTTGTGTTCAGGAGCCGGTCCAAGATACACACATTTCTGACTATGAAACTGAAATTTGTGACTATTATATGGTTTAAGACATGGATAACAAGCACATCCAAAAGGCTGCAAATCCTTATAATTAGGCTCTGTATTAAACAACTTGTAGAGAGGACTTAACCAGTTCAACACAACAGTAGGGAGTCTATTAATGAGGTATATTGCAGTCTGAAAAGCCTCAACCCAATAAGTTAAAGGCATTTGAGCTTGAGCCAAAAGAGTTAGCCCCATCTATACTATGTGCCTATGTTTCATTTTTGCTCTACCATTTTGTTCTGAAGTGTAAGGACAAGTAAATCTCATTGAGATCCCAGCATCTTGTGCAACTGGAATAAATGGTTTGTATTCAGCCCCATTGTCGCATTGCATCATCTTAATCTTTGTATCAAAGCGATTCTCAGCGTATGCACGAAACACCCTAAACGCATGAATGGCCTCACTTTTATGTTTAAGTGGATATAACCATGTATATCTGCTAAAATCATCTACAAAATGTATATAGAAACGATGACCTCCAACAGATTGGACTGGTGATGGACCCCATATATCAGTATGCACAAGTTCAAGAGGAGAATTAGCTTGAGACACAGATGAATGAAATGGCAAATACTTAGATTTGCCTAATTGACATGCTTCACAGATAAAACCATCATCAACAGTAACATGTTCACTACAATTCTTGAGACTTTGCTTTAAAACACGTTTATTTGGGTGTCCTAGTTTATAGTGCCATTGATGAAAAACATCTGTATTAGTTGAACCAAGAACAGCAAAAGCCATACTGGCCTGAGGACAACGAACACTACTCATGGGGTACATCCCTTGTGTGGCCCTTCCTTCCATCAGAATTGATCCGGTCACCTTGTCCTTCACAATGCATCCAATATTAGAGAAATGAATATCAACCAGATTGTCTTCAACCAATATATTAACACTTAACATATTCTTAGTAGCAGATGGCACAAGCAAGATATCAGAAAGTTGCAACTTGGAATGAGGCAAAAATTTAGATCCTGCACCAGTAATTTTGGCACGCTCACCCGTGCAGGTAGATAGATATGACTTACCTATTGGAGTAACCTGGTCAAGTTGATCAGTGGAAGAGGCAACATGAAAATTTGCTCCACTATCCATATACCAGGAAGGATCATCTACAGTGTGAGGCCCAGTATAAAATGCTGTTGGGTTGTAGCTGTAAGCACTTGAACCTCTTCCAGAACCAGAAACAGACCTGGACGAATTTTCAAGACGCTGGAAGCAATTTGCAACACTGTGTCCAAGTCTATTGCAGTAGTGGCAGTATGGCCTGCCACTACCACTGCCCTGGAAACCTCCATAGCTTCCTCGTCGTCCTCTCCCTCGACGAGCTCGCAAGGTTCTGTTAAAGCCGAGTCCTCTGTTGGATCCACGCCAAAATCCCTGTTCAACATCAGAAGCTCGATGAGGCCGATTAGAAAAATGAAAATCAGAAGCATCACGTTCAGCAATATTAATCGATGGTTGAAGTGTGAGAGAAGAGAATTGATTTAGCTGCTCAAGCCGATTTTCAAATGACAGAAGAGATGCCTGTGCTTCAATCCAAGTAAGATTGGGTTGATCAAGAAGTTTCACCACAATAGCATTATAGTCAGCATCAAGTCCACTCAACGTGTGCATCACAAGTTCTTCGGTTGAAATAGCAGCTCCAGCTAAGGTGAGCTGATCAAAAATATGCTTCATGCGAGTGAGATATTCCTCCATTCTCATCGTGTTCTTCCTAGTAGAGTGAAGTTCAGATTTAAAAACCATTACACGAGCCTTCATTGACGCACTAGTGAGCTCTCTGGCACCTTCCTAGAGCTCTCTTGCAGTCTTGCAATGGAGTAACTGAGCACCCACGTCTTGGGTCATTGTGTTTCGAAGCCATCCTACAAGCATACGGTCAGCTGCAAACCATTCTTCATATTCTGGATTTGAGAGCACTCCTGCTTCGCCAGGAATGTATCGCAACGGGATGATGCCGGTTCCATTTATGTGAGAGTCAAGGCGATTTCCTTCGATTAAGGGAAGAACAACTGATTCCCAAACGAGAAAGTTTGTTCGGTCAAGTTTAATGGCGAACGTTTGGCTTGATGATTGAAAGAGCGAATAACATTTGGTCGAGAGCTGCTGTGTAGTCACTGTAGTTGCTTATGTAGACGAAACAGTAGCAGCAGCGCTGGGTGTCGAGGCAGCTGAGGCAGACATGCTTTTTCCTTTTCCTTTATCCTGTCGCTCTGATACCAAGAAAGCATAATTGAATTGAGCGGCGCAATCAATGAATTTCTATTACACAGCTTATATATGATGTACAGAGGGACCCTACAATGATACCCTAAGGAAAACGATCTGAGCATATTGCATGTGTCCTACCATAAACAATACACGTGTAAAGGAAAAATATTATAACAATACAAATTCTAATCAGTATATTAAGCTATATTCTAACAGAATCCGTCTTAAAGTAGCTCTAGATATGCAAGCATAACAAAAAGTAGATTCTCAAGTTTTCACTGTCCACTTAATTTTATTTGTAGCCTTTCAGAAATATGACTCTATAACAACACATTTCTCGAGGTTGGTCAAGTTAATAAGAACACCCTCTGCATCTGAAAGATATGTTTTAGGCTAAGAATTCCATTGGAAAAAAAGAATTTACAGATTTCGAGATAATTTACAGATTTTTAAATAGTTTTACGGATCTCAAGATAGTTTTATGGTTTTAAGATGATTTTTACAGATTTCAAAGAGGTTTTGTCTTAGCTTGCGTATACCATTGAGAAAATGGTGTTCCCAAACAAACACTTAGTCTAACGAGGATTTAAGATCCAACCCATCTAATATTTTATATGCTACACATTTCCCAATTCCGTTACTGATTATAAAATATAGTCAGACCGTCTTTTGTTGATGAAAAATTGTGAGGGACTTTTTGGTCAAACAAAAAAATCAAATAATATGGTGTAAATCGTACTAATAAAGAATCCACAAATGAGAGATGGGTTATTTTGATTGGTAACAACTCCATTAGAAATTGACCAAAAAAACTCCAAATAAAAAAAAGCACAAAAGGAAAAAGAGAAAGGAAGGAAGACAAACTATTCAATTAAAATTTATAAATTATAAAAATAATATGCCTTACAAATATCTTATTTAAATTATATTTTTACTTCATATTTTCTCGTATTATTTTTAATTAATTTATTTTTCTACCATTTGAAATTAATAGTTTATATTTTTATTATTTCTTATTTAAAATAATTATTATTTAAATAGGTTATTTTAATTAACGAATGTTAACAGGGTAAACTGTAGATGATTTTGTCTCATTTAAGCAAGTGGTTGAGAGTTTTGAATCCTTCCGGCAAATTTTTTTTCCCTCCAATTTAAAGATATTTGTATAATCATAATTTTGAGGCTAATTTACTTCAAATATTTTTATGTTTCATGTTAAATTTTGAACATCAATTGAAATATGTTTGTCAATCGTAAATTTTAAAACACACTAGTCAAATAAATGAACTAAAAAGTTTGTTATGTTATGAATATTACATAGATGTTCATACCCTCATAATCCCACATTATTTTCTATGTAACCCTTTATTATCTATGATAATTATGGGATTGATTTACCTTAATACTATATAAAGTTATGCCTATAAATAGAAATTATCCTTGTATACTTTATATTTGATATGACGAACAAGAATGACTCTCTCTTATTCCCTAATTTTCTTATTTGCTCCTTTTCTACTTAATTTAATAACATGTTCACTATTTTTAATTTTAAAAAATAAGTTGCAACTCATTCTATAGTAATTAAAAATCCTAAAAGATGAGTGTCAACTTAATGTAATTATTTTTTAGATCTTCCCAAATTTATAACTGACAATGATTTGCAGATTGAGTTTTCAAAATTGAATCGTACAACATATTGAACAAAGTTATTAAATCATTTATCAAATTCTAAGAATTTGAAACTCATGTTCTAAAATCCGATAGAATTAGGAGTGAGCAAAAAAATCTAACCCGCCCGCCCCGCCTGTGACCCATAACTGTTGAGCCTGTTTAAACCAGCCCAATAAGAACCCGTCACGGGCGGGTTCAAAACACGCTGGGTGTCACATAAACGGTGCGGGACACGGGTTCGCCCACATGGTACTTTTTTTTTTACCAATACTCACACTAGACCACTGCTACCCCAAGCCCCCAATCCCATTCTAGTAGAGTTCAAGGCCCATAAATCCACTGCTGCCCCATACTCCTCAACTTTTTTAAAAGAAAAAAATCAGCCCATAATCCCAGACCCAGACTCAGTCCTCTCCTATCCTCACTGTGATAATAAGGTCCAGCTAACGCGTGAGGAATGAAGGAAGATGAAGACGTGAGAAGCAGGAGGCTGAGAATGACGAGGAGGAGGAAGGCGCGAAAGAGGAAGAAGGTCTCCGGTGGCATACGTGAAATCGCAACCATTGGACTCGCTAATCTCCACCAGCATAGCCAACCACTCTAGCGTCGTCATTCACCACAACCCTAGCCCTAGCCCTTGATCGTCGTCACCGCCCACCAACCAATCGAGAAGGACTCGCCAATCTCCACAAGCCCCAGCCCTCGAGCGTCGTCACTCGCCACCAGCCAACCACTCATCGCAACTCGCAGCCCCAAGTGTCATGCCATGCCTCTGACTCTTTGAGCTCCACCTCCACTCCATGCGGTGCCTCCAAGCTCCAACTCCAGTGCTCAACTCCCGTAATTTTGAATCTGAAATGTAGTTTTTTGGATCTGAAAACTGAAATATTGTTTTTGAATCATTGAATCTGAAGTGTTGCTGCTGTATTGATTAGTGCTGAGATGCTTCTATTTCCTTGTTGTTTTAACTTGATGATGATGTTTTTAGTCCTTTAACTTGGTGATGTGCTATTTCCTTCTTGTTTTGTTACTGAAATGCTACTTCTTTGTTGCTTTCCCCAGTTGTTTGAGGGGAGGGGAAAGGTTGGTTGCTTGGTACGGGTGAGATGCTTCTATTTCCTTGTTGTTTTAACTTGATGATGATGTTTTTAGTCCTTTAACTTGGTGATGTGCTATTTCCTTCTTGTTTTGTTACTGAAATGCTACTTCTTTGTTGCTTTCCCCAGTTGTTTGAGGGGAGGGGAAAGGTTGGTTGCTTGGTACGGGTGAGATGCTTCTATTTCCTTGTTGTTTTAACTTGATGATGATGTTTTTAGTCCTTTAACTTGGTGATGTGCTATTTCCTTCTTGTTTTGTTACTGAAATGCTACTTCTTTGTTGCTTTCCCCAGTTGTTTGAGGGGAGGGGAAAGGTTGGTTGCTTGGTACGGGTGAGATGCTTCTATTTCCTTGTTGTTTTAACTTGATGATGATGTTTTTAGTCCTTTAACTTGGTGATGTGCTATTTCCTTCTTGTTTTGTTACTGAAATGCTACTTCTTTGTTGCTTTCCCCAGTTGTTTGAGGGGAGGGGAAAGGTTGGTTGCTTGGTACGGGTGAGATGCTTCTATTTCCTTGTTGTTTTAACTTGATGATGATGTTTTTAGTCCTTTAACTTGGTGATGTGCTATTTCCTTCTTGTTTTGTTACTGAAATGCTACTTCTTTGTTGCTTTCCCCAGTTGTTTGAGGGGAGGGGAAAGGTTGGTTGCTTGGTACGGGTAACAGGTGTAATATCCATAATTTTCATGCTAAATGAAATAAAGGCTAATATGAGGATTAAGATGATGAATTAGAGACGAGAAGTAGATGGCTCAAAAAGAAAGAAAGATTAAGGGCCGAAAGTTCAGGCACGGAGTTCCGTGTGAATTCCAAAATTTAGTATATTTGCCCTAGAAGCAAAATGAGGATGGGAAACCTTATAGGAAGGGACCCATATGTCATTTAATAAAAGACCAAGGGCATAAAGGTCTTTCAGTATCAAAGGTAAGGGCAAAATAGTAATTTTGGAAAAAGTAGAGAAAGTAAGAGCAAAATGGTAATTATGAGAAAGTTGAAGGGCATTTTGGTCATTTGACAAAGGAAAAGTCAAAGTCAAACTCAAAAGTCAACCAATTGACCAAAATATCAGAAAATTTACAGATGCCCAATAGATGGATCTCTACTTACGGATCACAATGACGAAACACGGATTTTCCAAATCCAAATTAGATTTTTATTTATATAATTTTGAAGGGCGAAAAAGAGAAAAATAATTATATAAGGTACAAGAAGCCCTCCAAAAATTTAGAGAAAAATATGGAAAATCCAGTTAATTATATGGTATTTAATAAAATTATTATCCAGTGTACAATTAAGGGAAGTTTCCCGAAAATTGGGAAAAAGACCCGAAAAAAACCCGAAAATCCCCGGAAAATAATTATTTCAAAGATTAATTTTGGAAAATCTAGAAGGCATTTTGGAAAAAGGAGAAGGGCATGAGAATCAGTGAAAAATATAGTATTTTTCAAGGCCCTAAAAGAAATTTGCTCTCCGATTGTTCCGTTTCAGGGATTTTGG
>JANTPZ010105268.1:0-10718 GCA_025593235.1 Vachellia pachyceras
GCGAGGGAATTAGCGACGGAATTCTCTTCCGTCGCTAAATAGCGAGGGACTGAATTCCCCCGCTAATTCCCTCGCTAAATGGCGAGGGAAAATTAATTCTGTCGCTAATGCCGTCGCTATATTATCCGTCACTATTGCCGTCGCTAAATTTAGCGACCCGCTTATTAGCGAGGGATTTAGCGACGGACTTTTTCCGTCGCTAAATCTGTTTTTTCCGTCGCTAAATCTGTTTTTTCCGTCGCTAATTCCGTCGCTAAATCTGTTTTTTCTAGTAGTGTTTTAGGGTGTGAAGGCCTATCCTTGTCTGAAGTTTGCGTGTAAGCCAACGCATTTGCACGTTGTTTTGTAAGTATATCTTTCTAATAAAGTTGGGTTTTGTGTGAATAAATATTAGTACAGTACTCAAAATTTCATATGTGAAGTAGTGATAATGAAAAACCACAAAGAACTGCACCTGGGACTCCTTCCAAAGCAACCGGAAACCTCTGACACACACACACAGAGATATATTTGTATAGAGAGAGAGAGAGAGACCTTTGATTTGGCCGGAAACACCACGATTCAAGACGCTGCCACCGCCCCGAGCTTATCAGAGAACTGCTGGATGCTAGTGAGGCTCCGATCACCGTTAGAAACGGATTTTTATGAGAAACTGTAATATTTTGGGAATTTCTCACTATCAAGCGAGGGACATATAAAATAAAACGATATGATATCTTAGACATTTTACTACCTCACCTTCTGAGTTCTAATAATGGAGAAAAATTGATAAACAAAAATAATTCTGATATATTCTTCAAAAGGGGAAAAATTAAATGTATGAGCTAAAAGGAATCCAAAGAGGAGGAAAAGAGAACACAAAGAAACATGTTCGTTGATGGCCATCTAATCAAATAACAAGAGGGGTGTGTGTGTATTAGATGGCCATCAACAGACATATCCATGGTTCATTGCTGCATAATACAGTAGTTTTGTTGCAGTAGAAGTCTTCAACTTTTGTTGCTAATTCAAATGAGAAGTGAAAAGAAAAAAAAAACAAAGTGGCATTTAAATAATATTTTGAAAGGGTTTATTCTATGGTTTATTCTCTTGGAAACACATTGATTCTAATACTTATTTCTCACGTCTCTTCCTTTGATTAGAGTCAGAATGAGAGATAAATAAGAAAGGTTCGGTGGCCTTACTGTGTTGGTGAGATTGTCTATTTGACGATATCTAGTTTTATGGACAAATCAAAAGTCAAATGCTCGTCATTTGTCTCCTTTCCATATGTGCTTGCCTTTATTTTTCATAGAATTTGATTATATTTATATTGTTTTCATTAAACGAAATTCAAATCACATCGGTATAAATTTTTAAATTTTTCTTGTTTAAAGATATATGTTAAACCTCGTTTTTATTCAAATTTTTATTCTCCTTAATTTATCAATTATGTATTTTATTTTAAGTTTAACAGAAACAAAATTTGCTCCAGAATTTTTTTTACAAACAATGATGTCATGAAAGTTTTAAAATATAGTAATGTTGACACATTACGTTAAAAAACTAAAGCTTACCATTAATATTTTTTATATGTAAGATGCAACATTTCATTTTAAAGCTTTTGGCAACATCACCCTTGAGAGAAATTCCAGTGCAAATTTTCACATGAATCCTTATATTCTTTATTTTACATTAATCTAACTTTTTTTTAGTGGATTGAAATTCTAACTCTTTTATATTTGCTAAGCACATGTATTTTCTTATTGAAACTATTTGAAGCATTATTGAGTATTAAATATAAGTATCTCCATTAGCAGATATTTAAATTTTAGTTCATCACATTACAAAGGAATAACTCCTTTGCTCTTTCTAATACTACTTTCATTAAGTTGATGGAGTCTATTTTTTTACCCTTTTTTAAAAAAAATAGAAGAAGAAGATCCCTCCCTTCTACCCAAACGGCAGCACTAACAGTAGTTGAAAGTTGAAGAAAGGAAAACACATCTCACACCCTCCACTATAAGTGACAACAAAATGAAGTTACAAGATAAAGAAAATTGTCATGAATTTTCCATTATTTTCACTTTTCAAATTTAAGAAATCCAATGATCCACTGTTCAAGAGTAGAACTTTGACCAAGCATTCATGTACACCACAGAGTAGAATGTGTAGCACACACTGATACAAAGCATTTCCCTCATCAACCACTGGGTGAACCTTATTTTCAGGTTAATCTCACACTTCAACTGGGTTTAAATTCAAACCCATTACAATTGAACCAAAGGTAATTGATACTCCCTCGTATTCTAAATAAAATACTTCGTTTGTAAACAAGATAAATGAAATATTGTATTTAAGATCGAAGGAAGTACTAGATCCGATCTCTAGCAATGCCTATATTATACAATGCTCAATGCTCAGTACAATTATGATAGGTTGCACTTCACTACTGTGCAAAAGATGCAGTGCAGAGGTTCCATATTCACTTGGTGCCAGTTTTTTACTCTCTAAAACATTGTGTATAGTAAAAGAATGATCATAATTTCTAAGTCTTCACATCACGCTTTACGATACATCTTAAAGATTTATATTTACCTTGTTGTCTATAAAGAAACAGAGAACAGACATCGGCAAATTTTGAAGAAGCATCATGCTTATAGATGGTAGGAGCCATTTGAAGAAGCCAATATGAGTCTCTCCTTTCCATCTCAATGTTGAATACTCTACTAACATGTTCCACAGGTCCCCCACCGTCCATTGATGCGACAAAATCCAGTCAGCTACCTGCAAAGACACTCCAAACCGTTCAAATTAAAAAAAAATATATCGGGACATTCTGAACTGAAAGACCAAGAATTTAGGTTGACTTGTGTTGATGGTGCTGTGTAAAATGAGGATGGTTTGGTTCTTGGAAAATTTTATTGCTAAAGTGAAAAATGAAAAGGAACTAGGTTGGATGCTGAGTACATTAGTTCGGAATTTCAATTATCATTTTAGAATTGGAAGATGAGAATGAAAGGTCAAGATACCTGATCTAAGTTCTGCAATGCCTTCAAGCAAATCTGTAGCATGCTATAAATGGTCTTAATTAGAGCCTCGAACGTATTAACGAAAAGAACATAAGCTTTTGAGTCTGAACGAAGAAATATAAACAGTAAATAATGTGAAATCTATATACTTCATCTATAAACGACTTACAGTGCTACTCAAGGGTTATAAACAGTACATGTGAACGGCAACTCTAGGAT
Organism: Vachellia pachyceras; assembly: GCA_025593235.1. Taxonomy (NCBI): domain Eukaryota; kingdom Viridiplantae; phylum Streptophyta; class Magnoliopsida; order Fabales; family Fabaceae; genus Vachellia; species Vachellia pachyceras. The sequence goes on from JANTPZ010105268.1 coordinate 3,231, forward strand.
TATTTAGGGACTTGGGGAAATTTAAAGGACGGTGATATAAGATATGTCAAACTGGGGGAATCTTGGTCAGTTGAACAATTAGTTTAATGTGATTTCACACTGCCAAGAAACCAACAAATTCTCTTTTACTTTTGTACATCAGATTCCTGGCATTTGTACATTTTCAATATCAACAACAAAGAAACAAGATGCCAAGTATTATATTTGGGAAGTTCAATTCCGGTTGTTTCATTTTAATCCATTTTTAAAACAGATGTTAGACTTTGAGGCATCCCAATTGCACAAAGCTTTGATCTCATCATCCACCACTAATAAAACTCAATATTTCATATATTTTTATTACCTAAACTTAGTCTATTATTACTCATTATTAGCTTAATTGAAATTTTTTTGTATAAACCATCGGTATCCTGGGGTATTCTGGGTTCATTGCCACCTCAGACTAATCCGGACCCCCCGTGAGGAGACCTTACGGTGGTAGCGAGATACCAATGGGACAACGTCTTTGAGGTTGCGTTAATTATCGCGGCTGTTACTCCACAGGGTTCAAACCCTCACCCTGAGGAATGCTGGTAGTAGCTTAATTGAATTTAATTAGATAATTAATATACAAAAGGGGCAATTGGGTTTTATGAGTGTTTGTGTTTTTTTTTACAGGTTTAAGGAATGGGCTTGAGCCCAATCATGACATATACCTGGAAGCCAAATAGAGGGAATGATTAGAAGCTAACATTTTGGACCTCATTCCATCATCAGCTCTCACCTCTGTGCTATATTCGAAGCTAACATTTTGGACCTCATTCCATCATTAGTTCTCACCTCTGTGCTATATTAATTCATGCTGCTAGAAGACAAAAAAAGGGGGGCCACGATTTCTTCACGAATTCCATTCCAAAGCTATGGGGACATCTCCAGATTCACGGAGAAAAAAAAAAGAAAAAAAACGCTGCCACGTGAGAAGGGACGAATCCATTCTAGCCTTCAATTCATCACGGGAGCGGCGCACAAATAGATTGGCCCATTCACCCATTCCTCAATTCCATTCATTTTATCTCTTCAGCCGCCGACCCCTAATGAGGAGGCCATCCATCAATTAATCCATCCCTCCATTCACTCATCTCTCACGCGCAGACCTCACGCACAGCCGCCACCATTATTCGTTCATTTATCCATTCACGCCTCCACCCATTCCATTTCTCCTTCCATATCACTCTATTATCTTCAGTCCCCATCTCCCTTCTTGTTCACCATTTTCCATGTATGGCTCCCATGGCTCTTAGAGGACCTGAGGCTTGGTATAGTCATTCTCCTGTCATGAGCGCTTGATCACTCATCCCCTTGATGATTTGGTGAAGCTTTTCAGAGTTTTTGAACTAACAGGGAAGTTTGGTTGTTCCTAATTTTAGTATCCACTCTTTACGTATTTTGATTATAGTTGTTAGGTGTTTAGGACTGTGATTTTTATATGTATTTGAGGATTATTACTAGTATGTGTAATCTGGATATTAATACTTGTATTGGATTCACACTTAACGAATCGTTAATTACCTTGTGGACCTATTTTTTACTGTAATTGATAATTCATGCTCTTGAAGCTCTCAATTTAGTTGAGAGTGAGAGGACCTTTGTGAATCCAATGTGAGCTAGCCTCATAAGACACCTCTAGTGAATTAAAGAAACATAGGTGGCTAGGTAAATTTTACTAATGATGTTGATTAGGAGATGGTTTCCTCACTAGTCCTTGGCTAGTAAGGTGCAAGTAAACTTAATTAATTGGAATTAAGAAGATTGGCTAAGTTATTCATCAAGGAGATTCACTTCATCCATTATCCATTCCATTATAAAAATAAAAAAATAGAAATAGCAGCCATTTAGTCTAGTTAGATAGATAATACATGTTTCGCATACTTTTTTGGTTAATTTGTTATTTATTTTAGATTACTTAGTAATTCAATATAGGTTCTGTGTCGAGATCGATCTAGGTTAATTGCCATATATTGTATTTAACTTAGTTTTATTTGATAGCCTCACGACAAGGCTTACCAAATTGGCCACTTAAAGGACCAAAATGCCTCCAAAAGGGTAAAATCAACTAGTAAGAGGATATGGCATCAACCTTTACAATCCAGCAATTACAGAATCTCCAAGTGTAAAAAGTTAGAACCTAATATGTATTTGACATCTGATCAAATTACTACTTTCATATCTAATTTATCCTGCAGCATGAAAGCAAACAGAAACACAGAATGATAAAAAAAAATCAGTAACATATTTTCAGTCTGTTTAATTTTTAAAAGAAGATAAACCGTACTGACCCAGCTATTAAAACTTTAATTTTTTTTCTCTTGGCTATTCAGACAATATCAATGAACTAGTTGTACTTATAAATGATATTTGTTCTTCAGTGATAACGGTTGCATAGTCATTTAGCTTAAAGCTGAAATGACTAATTTGAGACAAAGCTGTGCATAACATGTATTTTAAGCAAAATTAAGTCAAAAGTTGTCAAAATTTAAACATGGAGATACATACAGTAGCTATGCCCTTTTCTCCTTCAAATTATTAGTCATTTAATCTTTAAAGTTGTTCAATCTGATTTCCCAGAAAAAGAGGGGGGGGGGACAGCCAACATCAACTACTAGCCAACCTACTACAAATCTCCGAGCAAAATTGCACAAATAAAATTCAACACATCCTATGCTTCAACTTTCACTCATTATTGATTAAAACATGGCAAAAAATGAAAACTAAAATGTCCACATGCCTACTCAAATTCACACCGCTTAAATCCTTAATCACTGCATCATACAATATATCCAATAGTACAATCAAGCAAAACCTGGTGGTAAGATTGTGCTACTAAATTTTCCAATGATTTTGAAGGTTGTGTTTAGCTGGATAATCATTCCCATGCGAGTGTTAAAATCAACGTTATCCATCACATTTAATATGGATACAGCAAGAAATGAATTTCAATTATATAAAGATCTAGATTTTATATTCACTGACTAATGCTCACCCTGTATAACTTGAGAACCTTTTCGCACCAACGATTTCAATAGCCTGATTTTCTGCCATTGAAGGCAAGAAAAGCATGCAAAAAATCAATTCTGGACTGATCATAAAGCGGACTTCCTCCTATATCAGATTATTAGAAAATTGTATTAAATATCGAGGAAGTGATTTTCTAGAGGGAAAACAAAATGTCAAGTTGTCACCCTACAACATTTACAAGAAGTCAAAAACAAAACATCTGTAAAAAACATAAACAAAATACCAGGCACGTTTTTATCATACATAGAGGAACTGTGACTTCAAGAAAAAAAGCCATAATTCGAAAAATAAAAACAATAGAGGACAGCATATGCTCATTATACCTGTAAACAGCCTCCACCAAGAGCACCGCGACCTAGATACTTATTTGCAAAGTGTTAGAACTTAGGATTCAAATTCGATTGTTTCCTTATTTTGTTTCAGTGACATCTCCTACTTTCCCCCTATTTCCTTATATTAGATCACTTTTTAAACCACTCTTGGGCCTTGAATAACTTAAATTGGGTTTTTTATGTGAACTTCAAATTTTCAAAAACGTTAGATAAAACGCTGGTACTGTTCATGGTCACTTTTCTAGATTTTTGGCTCAACTTTGGAAAATCATAATTAATGCTAGCAAAATAGAAATTGAGTGTTTCAAATTTCTAAATTTTGCTTATTAAGTGAGATATAGGGGAAAAATACTCATTGGCTCCAATTCTTGCCCATTTGAATCAGTTTATTCTAAAACCGTGGCAATGTCCAAATGGTCACTGACAGTTTTTCCAGTTTTTCCCTTAACTTTGGAAAATCATATCTCTTAATATACACATCAAAATTCTGCAAACTTTATATCATTTCAAAGCTTAGGATATGTAGTATTTAACTGGAATGTTTCAGCTCAATCGGAACTCGTTTTCTATTTTTAATCGCCATTTGAAATAAGTCAGTTTTCAGGGCCTTTGGAACCCTTTGATTTTGAAACCTCATTTTTTTAAAAATTTACCAAAACCTTATTTTGGTTCATAATCAATCCTTTTCTCATGCATGGTTACTTCTTGCCATTCTTTAGCTTACCTAGTCCATTTTCATGCATGCATCATCACATGTTTACTTGCTTCTTCATGTAGGGGTTTAAAGGTTACAACTTTAACCACTTGCAAAATGAATGGCAACAATCAAAATATTTATACCAAATTTCCTCAAGCAAAAATATTATCTTCAACCATCAATAATCTTTTCCTTACCCTTGCATGAGCCTCCTCCTACATGTTTAGTTGGTGGATAATGAGATTTTGAAATCCCAATAGCAAAACTAACTAAACAAAAGCATTGTGAATGAGCATATTCAACTTTAAAACAAGTGTATGAGCATATAACATGTGACATATCCAAACTACATGTTAGATATGCATATGGCCATAACAATCAAAATCACATTTCATACACATATCATTCACTTCATTTATCACAAAAATAATGCACCATTCACAACAAAGTTTCATAAAAACATAAGTTTGGTTTAGTAGTCTTGCTACCTCAAGATCTTAGCTTTCTCTTTTTTCACCTTAGGACTCTCTTGAATCTCCTTCCAAATGGGCTCTTGAAGGTCTCAACTTCCTAAAGATCATGTAAAGACATGTCCATTATCCTCATATCATCAACTTTTCAAAAAATGCAATAAGACCCTTCTTGCATTTTTAAGACAATTATAAATTCAAGACTTGATTTTTATGGCCCTTAAGGCTTCTCGAACCCCTTTCTTATTTTTACCCTACACAAAACTTTATTTTGAAGCCAATGGAAGCATTAGAATAATCAAAATCCCACTCCTTCTATTTTTCACAGATTTTCAAAAAACAGAAAAAGAAGGATTCTTGGATTTTTCAACTTTTGCTTATAAATACTTGTGTATTCTTTCTTCCAAATCATGATTCAAGCACCAAAATACTCAAACACATTTTCCCTTTTTAAGACTTCAAATGGACAGCATCTCCCCATAAAATCATGGTTTCCAAAGTTCCAACAACAACAACAACCATCAAACACTCTTTACTACTTTGAAGAAGAGTTTGCAACCTTTTGTTTATTTAAAATCCTCTCATTTTCCATTTTCACCTTTTGAAATCCTTGCCTCTCATCTTCAAAAAGAGAGACTCCTTCAAGAAATTAGAAAGGTGAAAGAGGTTGCAAGTTACAAGAAAGGAGGTTGCTTAGGACTTTACTTTGTGTGTGTGCTCTTTCTTCTTCCTTGTGAGAGCAAAAATAGAGTCTTGGCAGCTTGGGAGGGAGAGGAAAATTTCAGACCAAAGAGAGAGGGAGGAGTGACGGTTTCGGGAAGGGAAAATGGAGGAATAATGTATTAAAAGTGCTCTTGAAATGATGAAAGGTTGAGATTAAAACTTACTCACCAAGTTTTGATCTTAATGGAAGGAATTGTGTCACTTATCACTCTCATGTGGAGGGTGAAAAAGGTGTCATAATTACTCTCAACCACCACATTAATGACTTAGTTGGGCTGGCTAGATCCATCCTATCCAGTTACTTGATCCGGTGGCACACATTTCCGTAAAGTAACATGTACTTGGGTAACTATCTTTTTACTTTTCCGGAGGCTTTATCTCTCATGTGTTGCCATTCCCTAGGCCTCCTTGCCTAGGTGGCATCATTTTCTAGCCCAAAGCAACCTCGTGTTTTCCTTGTAACTCCTCAGGATTCCTCGATTTGTGTGCAATACTATAAAATGGGCTTCCGGCGGCCAATTTGACTTAAGGGCATGGAAAAAATTCTATATTTTTCCCTGATACTCCAGCCCTTTTCCGTTCCTCAAAATTCTTCCCAGATTTTCCGTAATTAATTTTTTAACAAAATACTTTTTCGGGGCTTTCGGGCACTGTTGTTCTCCGTATTTTAAAACTGCCCGCACCGGATACTGAGTAATACTTTTATAAAATACTTTATGACCCAACTAAAATTTTCTCAGTTTAGGTCTCTGGCATTTGAAAGCTCCTGCTACCTCGAATAATTAGTTCTCAGTCGTCCTTAACTCCAAAAACCTTTAATTACGAAAATGCCACAACTTGTCTTACTTCCCTCATAATTACCAAAATGGCACTACCTTTACTACTTTTGCCATAATTACCAAAATGCCATTGCTTTTTCTACTCTTCCTTAATTCCAACTTTACCCTTGGTTAATTTTGACAATTTGGTCCACTTTGACATTTTGGTCAACCTAAAATTTTGGCCAATTTTGACTTTTCCGTTGACTTTTGACCAAACTATCAAAATGTCCTTTCTATATAATTACATTTTATGCCCTGAGCCTTTTTAATTGAAATGACCATTTTACCCTTGTCATTTATACCAAACGACTATTTCGCCTTTTGGTCATCTTTACTTAAATTCTTAAAGCTTAGGGATTTAGTCACTCATAATCTTCCTTATCCATTGGCATTTTCTTTTTTCTATATTCCCATATACATGGGCTTAGCTTCTATTTGCAATCACCGAAATATACAGATATCACTGTTTCCTATAATGTTTCTTGGGATTACTAGAATAATTCAGCATTAATGTCTGATTATGCTATCACTGATTTGACTCCTTTAATTAAGCTTTTTAGCTACTATAAATTATACCTCTTTTCCTCTCAATAACACACAACAGTGAGAGTCTTCCACTAAAATATGGTATCAGAGCAGGAACAAAATCCTGAGTCCTCCAACAGACTGAGAGTGAGAGAGATTGAGCGAGGTTGAGAAGAAAGAGTTGGTGATGGCGATCGAGGTTGAGACACAGAGAGAGAGAGAGAGATAGAGATAGCAGACGTGAGACAGCTGGAGACGAAGCTGAATCTCCCAGACTTGATGTCCACTGATGTCGCTATGCCTTTCAAACAACGCATATCAGCCAGACCTTGAAGCCCGATGATGATTTGAGCAGCGTGTGGTCCACATGTGTGATATCCACACACTGTAGCCATCATCTTCTTTAACGAAGCAACACAATGACGAAGCAACTAGCGATAGTGCGAAGCAGCATCTCTAGAACAGGGAGATTCTCCACACATGAACGGACTCAGCTGCAAGGAGACTAGCTGGGTCGTGCAAAACAAGGATGGTTGAAGCTTGGTTCTGTAATATCCGTATATTTCCCGTGAGTGGAAATAATAGCTAAGCCGGTACTTATGTGATGATTAAATACCCATGGATATAGAAATACAGGAAGGAAAATGCCTTTGGATAAGGAAGATTATGGGTGCCTAAATCCCTAAGCCTTGAGAATTTAAGTAAAGATGACCAAAGGGCAAAATAGTCATTTGGTATAAGTGACAAGAGTAAATGGTCATTTCAATTAAAAAGGCTCAGGGAATAAAATGTCATTATATAGAAAGGACATTTTGGTAGTTTGGTCAAAAGTCAACGGAAAAGTCAAAGTTGACCAAAAAGTCAAG
>JANTPZ010105269.1:0-14626 GCA_025593235.1 Vachellia pachyceras
GTTTTCGTTTCTTTGATCAGACTACTCAGGGATCGAGAAAGTAATGGTCAGGAATAGGAGGATGACGTCATCCATGCCTCATCCTTGACCGAGATATCGCGTGACAAAAGGGATGTGATGTGATTGCATGAAAGGTTACATCGTATTAACGATCTCCATATGATTTGGGTAGTCACAATGTCTTGCTAGAGACTGCTTATGACTTGTGGGTTAATGTTGAGTTTAGCCCACTGCCAACTTCATATGGGCCTACAGGGTCGTACGCAAGAACAGCCCAACAAGAGCTTTAATTCTAGGGTTTATTCGAATTATATATAAATTCGAAATGACATAATATTATATGTTAGTATTTAATTTATTTGATAAATTAAATAACTGACATTAATGTTTAGATTTAATTTATGAAGATAAATTAAATTCATCGGCTCATTATTTGGATTAATTAAATGGATATGATTTGATCAGATCTATTTAATCCAAATTAAAATTGCAAAATTCGAATTTCACATTTTGAATTTCAAATTTCGAATTTCAAGATAATCAAGATTAGATCTTGAATATATTTTGAAATTAAAATTTCAAGATTAGATCTTGAATATCTTTTTAATTTCAAATTTCAAATTTCAAGATTAATCAAGATTAGATCTTAAATATCTTTTGAAATTCAAATTTCAAGATTAGATCTTGAATATCTTTTCAAATTCGAATTTAAAGATTAATAATGATTAATCTTGAATATCTTTTTCAAGATTAATAAAGATTAATCTTGAATATCTTTTCAGATCTGAATTTGAATTTTAAAAAGATTAATTAAAGATTAATCTTAGATTAAGGAGGCTCTGTATGAGTTCTACAAAAATGAGGACTCATAAGCAAGAGAGGTAGAAGAAATTCGAATCTGATTGTGAGCCACAGAAACCCTAGAGAAAGTGAGACGTAAGAGGCGCTAGCACGCTGCGATTGTAGGAAACTGTTCGCGTGGATACCGGTAGAGGGAGGCGATAAAAGAAACGTCGGCTCCTCATGATCGGAAGTAAGAACGCAGGACGTTGTGGAATCTGAAGAGATCCAGACTCAAAGGAAGAGACGATATTGAAACGCAAAAGTGGTAGATCCAGACGCAAAGGAAGAGACGATCTTGAAATGCAAAAGGTACGCCTTAATCTCCTCGATCTAAACGCCTTTGACAGATCCGTATTTGGGATTAGAAAATTTTAAATTCCGCTGCATGTATGTTTTAATCCCAGCAGGAAGAATGTAATATTTGGAAAAAAAAAATGAAAGAGGGACCAAATTAAAAAGGTGAGAAAGAGTGGAAGGGCAAAGTTGTTATTGCACCCCATACACTTAATAATTATGTTAGCCATTTCCCCGCACTGTTTAACATTCATTCTTTCATTCCCCAGACACGAGCAGCGACACAAGTGAGTCTCATGAACAATCCTTTACCCTTAGATTTTTCTATCTCTAACGTTTTGATGTTACACGGGTTATTGTCAAGTTCACGGGTTATTGTTCAAGGGAAAAGAACCAGTCTCTTCTTCAAAATTTCAGTCCAAACGATTTAGGATTTTGTGGTTCTAAAGTGGTATTCTATTTTCTAAAGGTTGTCCAATGAGTTTGCATGCTGAAAGTGCCACTGAATCAGTGGGAACTGAAAATAGGGGTGTTATTTTTATGTAATAAAGCTTGTGGTTTGGGTTTTGATAATGAGCCAACCAGTTGTGATAGATATTCTGAGGTTGCATGTGATATTTTGCTGCTGAGTTTGGTGGGCCGAAAGCATAATTGTTTAGTTCTTAGTAAACCTCTCTGTTCCATTAAAATCTGAGATTAAAAATGATTATTGAAGTATTTATGGCATAATAGGTTGCTGTTCACTTTCATGTTTTAAGATGAAGAGCTAGTCTAAGTTAAAAAAAAGCTACATGATGAAAAAAGAGAAGCTTTTGTTGATCTAAGGAATTCCTCAAGTTGCCAAAACATATATATGTGGTGTTCATGTGGTCTGTGTGTATGTTTGTGTGTGCATCAATCTATTGGAGCCATTTTGGTCTCTGGAATTAAGTTTTAGCCACCATGAAATTAGTGATAAAGTGTGGAATTTATGATGGTTTAGAAAGTTTGTTCATTGATGTCTACAATTGGTGCTGAAAATTGTTGCTGAATAGCTTACTTTGGGTAACCTTTTAATTAGTCAAATGATCTTTGTTGGCTATGAAATGGCAAGCAAATAGTACTCATGTCAAGCTTTAAAATAAGTCATATAATACATTGTTTGGATCATTAGAGTGTAAATTATGAATTTTTCAAGTTGTTAGAGAAAAACTGAAATTCTGATGAGGCAGTAGAAATTTTGTGGGTTTGTTGAGTTGAGGAGAAAACTATGAGACTTATTACTGTTTTTCCTTTATAGAGGATGAAAAGATAATTAATTAGATCTTTGAATCACGACATTTGGAATTTTGTAGATTAAGTTATGAATTTTTAAATATTGATGCACAAAGCTGAGTTTTTATTGTGTAAGCTAATCTTGAACGCTCATCAAGTGCGATGAAAAGTTTAAAAGAGATAAAAGCTCAATTAGATGTTATCCACTAAGTTTTATTTTGGGAAGTTCCTTTAGATAATATTGTGAATTGAATATGGTTATATGTTATTGCTAGGAGGAAAAGAAGATAAGTTGGAAGTTGAAGGATACAAGAAAAGCTATACGTTAATAGCATAATAGGTGAATGAATAGCGTCCCATTATAGTTTTTATAAATCACATTTTACTATCCTCATATTTTATTATTTGTTGCCACATTTTGAGCATAATTTCATTGATAAAGGATTATCGGAATTATTTGATCTTCTCAATTATATTAGGAAGAGAAATGTTTAAGGAATCTATTTAGTGTTATTCGTTCGTGTCCAATTTTGTTTGAATTGAATATTTAAATGTGGGAGTCGAAAGAAAGACTTTTGGAATTGTAATTCATGCATAGAGATTAGGAAAAAAAATAATACTTTCATGATTTACGCATGCTTGAAAATAGTTTTTATATATACTCTATGCATGCTTGAGAATGAATTTGATATATTTTTTGCAAATTTCATGGTGGGATCCTTGTTACAAGTTATTTCAAAATAGTTTTATTACTAAAGATACTTTGGAAATTGATCTCATCCATGCTTGAAAATGTTTTCGGGAGGACTGAACACAGAACAATGGTTACTAATTGCAATACTGTTAGTCCTTGGTGCACCATGGTTAATTACGAGCTCGCCTGTTATTCGTGGGTGTTAACTCACGCATGTTACTCGTGGGTATCAACTCACGCTTGTTATTGTAGCCTCAAGCCGCGCCTATTGCTCGTGGACTGTGTGTCTACGCCTGTCATTTCATTCTGTTGAAGTCCTACTAAAATACCAGATTTGAGAATTATTATTTTTAAATCCATTATGTTAAACAAGTTATTTTACCACATATTTGAAATTAGCAAATGCATGTTCTGTTGCGCATCTTCAAGCATGAATTGATTATATTCTTTAGAAATTGAGATTTGCTGATGCTACCAGAATTTAATTATGCATCGCAAGTGTACGGGTTGTGAAAATAATATATGGTAAATCAAGGTCGATCCCACAGAACTCAATCTAATAGGTAAATAGGCACTAGAAATCTAAATTTCGTTTAAGTTAAGAAAATCAAATACGAATAATGAAAATATAAATTTAAATAACTAAAATATTAATACTAAAGCACTGGAAAATGACAATTGACACAAGCAACTCAGAGTGGCTAATCCCGTCTTTAAGTTTTAGAGCATGTAATTATCCAAACCAATATATTTAAATTTAGCTGGTTAATCTAGAGTATAAATAGATGCAATGTCTTCCGATAATCTATAGCCCTCTCTTAAATAAAACTGTTATTCCTAAATAGCTTGTTTAAAATGCATTAACTTGAGCGATCATTCTCTAATATGATTATATGAGTCCCGTAGGTATATTCCTATCCTAAAGACAAATTAGAATGAATTATAATCTCACATTACTCAGTTTAAAGGTCCAATTAAGATCCTCCTTCCGAGGTTAATCTAAATTCCCCACATTCATACTTAATGTTGATCAGTAAGCAGAGACAATAAAATTTAAACTTAATAAATACAATTAAAATTAAATATAAATAGACGGTTCAAACATGCTCAAATTCTTAAATCAGTTTATAGCTACTCTAGATCTAAAGAAAGTTAGCCACACATGATTTTAATAAAAACCATAATAATATTCATGAAAAGCATAAAGAAGATAATAGAGTAAGAGATGACGCTAATGATAAGGTGAACTTTGGGTGCGCCTCTCTGATTAATACTGATCCCTTCCTTATACTGTGTGGACCCCCAGCAACCTCATCGTGTGCGCTTTGCCTTGGCTCCCTGGACGTGCTCAGCGTCTCTTGTGCGTGCTCTTTCTTTCTTCTCAGGTGCTAGACGTCTTGATGTGTGTGTGGCATTGGATATATATAGGCATGATATCATGCTCCTCCCTGGACGTCCTCTTTCTTCTCTGTTTTTTGTTTTTTTGTGCTCCCAAATATAATATATATATATATATAAACATGTGTTGCTCCAGTAGCCATTCTTCTTTCCTTTTCCTTTTCTTTTAATCTTTTCTTTAATTCTTGATTTTCCAAGATTCTTTCTCTTCATTGATTCCTTTAAAAAAAATAACAAGATAATAAAATAGAAGGAAACAAAATAAAATAATCATAAAGATTAATAAAAGCTTTAAATCATTATTATCGACTATGATTTCATAAATCCCTAGAATAATGTATATATTTGTTATTTCAAACTTAAAATCTTTTAAAACAATGGATCCTAAGATAATGCACTATCAGATAGATTTCTCATTTTAAACTCAGAATCTTTTTAATTTATATTGATAACTCTCCAAATATCTCAAAAACATATCTCAAATATACTAAAAATTAGAGAGTTATCACACTCCACATTTGCATCAAATCTTGTCCTCAAGATTTCAAATTTACTATAATCAATGAAGATTATTGAAGCAAGATTTTAAAGCAAAGATCACAAGATATGAAGTAATTCAAATTTTCAAGAATTTCGTTTTCATAGAAATCTTCTCTTACCTTCTAGAAATGGTAGTTACAAGTTAAATCCTTAGGCAAAGATAAATAACCATAGGATATCCCTCACTGGTTAAGTGTTTGCTCTCTTCTCTATATTCTTAGGGGATTGTGTTTCACTCAATTCCACTCAGAGTAGTTCATCTACCATAGGTTTGTTTATAATCTCAATCTCCACTATATTGTCTCATTGCATACACAAATCAAAAGGACTTTTGCAAGGTTGTAATGCAAGGTGGGATAATGAAAGGAAATAGATGAAAGAGAGATATTTCAATCAGTGCCAAGTATTTTAATAAGAATGAAGGAATATCAAACTTATTGGGAACAACTGCTTATTTTTTTTTCTTCTTTCTTTTTTTCATGCTTCTCTTTTTTTCTTTTGGTTTTTATTTTTCATTTTTTTTGTTCCCTTCTTTTTTTTTAAATTCCCTCACTCTATGTTTTCAGAATATAATACCAAGCATGTATTGAAGTGAAGGATATGTGGAAATAAATAGGAGAAGCTGTATCAAATTAAACAAATGGACTATTGGATGTAGTTTTTTTTTGGACAAAAGGTTTAGGTTCAAATGGGTTATGCAAAGGATTCACATGATAAGGTTAAACATTTGGCCAAAATGGGTATGAAACTGAATGCCTAAATCATCTTTGTACATGCAAGAAGTACTGTAAGTTTTAAAAGAGATTCAAGACAAGTTCTAGAGACAAAACCACAATGAGTGTGCTCCCTCTTAAAAGCAATGAATCTGAAGGCTCAATTTCCTCACAGTGGTTATATTTTTTATGTCTTAAAGTCACCTACCCAAGCCTAATTCTTTGACTCTTCACTCACATTCCAAGAAGATAGAATCGAGTCCTAATCAAACTCCACCCTTTCAAACTCAAATCAAATCAACCTTAACGATGTTCACAAGTAAATTCACGCTTCCAAAAAAGAATTCAAATATTTCCAAAGAAAACTTGTAGAAAAGCCATGCAACATTAGTGATCCTCACCTCACCCCACACTTAAATATCACATTGTCCTCAATGTGAGTACTCAAATAGCATGTTCATTAAATGATGACAGTTTTAACCATATTCAAGTGTAAAAAGGGGATTAATTTAAATGATTCTAATGTAGCAAAACCTACAAGTGATACTACTTTTAAATAGTAGACAATCTGATATTCATCACATGCATTCCCAACTTAGAAGCACTAGTTATTTAACAGCAACATGTGATCAATAACTAGAAGACATTAAGGTTTGAAAAGAAGAAGAATACTCCCCTGTTTATTCGTGAGATGTACTTTGAAGTATCCTTATCATTGTTGACCAAGCAACACATCATCCAGGTATATAAGAGTCTTACAGAACCAAAAACACACAAAAAATTCCACCAAAGAAAATAAATAAATAAATAAATGACTAAATTTTAGGTTGCCTCCCAAGAAGCACTTAGTTTAAAGTCTCTAGCTCGACTATCGTAGCAACTCAAGGAGTATTAACCAAAGTATGAATCAATTCCTGTTGATCCACCTCACCACCATAGTAGTGCTTCAATCTTTGCCCATTCATTATGAAGCAATTTCCAGATTTCTCATTTTCAATCTTAACAGCTCCTTTGGATAACACAGAAACCACTGTAAATGGACCAAAACATCTCAACTTCAGCTTCCCAGGGAATAACCGAAGCTTTGACTTGAAGAGAAGCACCAATTGCCCTGGCTCAAAGGTACGATGAAGGATTTGTTTATCATGCCATTTCTTTGTCCTTTCTTTATAGAGCCTCGCATTGTCATATGCCTGAAGTCTTAATACTTTCAACCCATTCAATTGAGACAACCTTTTAGCTCTAACTTTCCTGTAGTCTACACTTAGCTTCTTGATCCCATCACCTAACCACTTGATTACTTCCTTCATCATAAGATGCATTCGTCTCTAATTTTGAACAAACTTATTATGATCATCCTCCAAGGGTATTTTATGCATTTCAATTGAGTGGTTTAGGCCTTTAATATCTTCAATTTCGTCAGGATCAGATAACGCACCTTCTAAAGGATCTTCTATGGCATATGACTTTAAAGTCTCTTGAGTCGCTTCACCAAGAATATCAACACTAAAACAATCTGTAGTATCTTTAGGATAATTCAATGCATTGTTCATGTTGAAGACAACCTCTTCATTATGCACTCATTTCTCCTTTTTCAACATCAATGAGAGTTTGAGGAAAGGTAGACCCACTATGAGTGGTTTATCCCTATCTTCGTCACAATCTAAGACAATGAAGTTTGCAGGGAGATAGAACTTGTCAACTTTGACTAAGACATCTTCAATAATACCCTTGGAATATGCTAAGCTTCTGTCAGTAAGTTATAGTGTCATAGAAGTTGGATTAACTTCACCTAGTTGCAATTTTCTGAATACAGATAAAGGCATCAGGTTAACGATTGATCCCAGATCACATAATGCTCTACTTGGAATCTCTACCCAATCATGCAAGGTATTGAGAAGCTGCCTGGATCTTTCTGCTTAGGAGGTAGTCTGTTAAGGATAATAGCACTGCATTGTTCTGTAAGAGCTACAATTTCATGATCACCAAACATCCTCTTCTTAGTCAACATCTCTTTCAAAAATTTTGCATATTGAGGCATTTGCTCAAGAGCCTCAATGAAAGGAATATTGATATGCAGCTGTTTGAAAATTTCCAAGAACTTCTTATACTGCTCATCAAGTTCCTTTTTCTTGATAGAAGAATCATACCATGTCTCAGATCTTTGTTGATTTTGCGTAACTTGCATTATCATATTTTTAAGCCTTTCTAACCTCTTATCAATATTCTGAAGATGATCTTGTTGCATTGGAGGTTTCCTAATTTGATTATCAAATCCTGGAGGAATTGCCTATTTAGATCCTGAACTTGCAGCTTGATTTAAAGCTTGACCTTGACTCCAAGAAAAATTAGGATGATTCCTCTACCCTTGGATATAGTTATTGGAATATGGGTTGTTCTGGTTATCACAGTAGTTCCCATCAGAGTTCACAGGCTCTACTTGTGAGGAGATGAGGCACTGGCCATTAGTATGACCATCACCGCAATATTCACAAAGGGCATATACTGCATTAACTCATACATGTCCACCACACTCATGCTTCTAAGTTATCAAATCTCTTGTTTATAGCATTGAGCATAGCTACTATTTGTGAAGATGAGTCATCTGTAACTCTCTCAATTGATTTTACTTGCTTCCTTTCATTATTGTTTTAGATGAAATCAGCTGATAAATCATCCAAACAACTCCAGACATAATTCACCGGTTGCTTTGTAATTCCCCCAGTAGTGACAGCATTCATCTCAGACTTAGATTTAGGAGTCAATCAGTAATGAAGATTAAAATTAAGGCCCACTTCTCCAGATTATGACCTGGGCTTTGCCTTATTAGGAATTTAAACCTCTCCTTCAATTTTGAATCATCACTAGATTTGTCTTCTTCAATTTTGAACATGAGAGAGAGAGAGAGAGAGAGAGAGATTATGGAGGGACACACACACACACACATATATATGAACATCATATTAAATTCGTAGAACAATTTTTTTAAGCATAAAATATATGAAAATGAAAACATTTAACCTTATCTATTTCATTTTCATCAATAACATATTTAATATTATGACATGTTGAATATTTAATTTATACAAAAATTGCATTCTTTGTTAATAAGAAAATTGCTATTGAAAGTTTATTTTAATAAAATCTTGCCTAGCTGTGGGGAAAATAGTTGCACTGAAAGTATTGCCATCAGCAGTGATTAAAAGAAGTTGTTGCTAAAAGTATGGGTTTTAGCGGCAATTGGAAAAAGTCATTGTTGAAAGTATGACTTTGAGCAATGATGGACAAAGTCACCGTTGAAATTCTTACCCTCAGCGGTGACTGAAAAAGGTCTTCACTGAAAATTTTGCATTCAATGAGGACAGGAAAAGTCACCATTGAATGTCTTGCCTTCAACGGTGACGGAAAAGTCATTGTTGAAAGTATGACATTTTATAATGAATGCAAGGATTCATCGCTAAAAGTTTGGCCTTCAGTTGTGATTAAAAAGTCACCACAGAAAGTATGACTTTCAATATCGACTTACAAAATCGCAGTAGAAAGTATGACTTTTAATGGTGATTTACAAACTTGTCATTAAAGGTTAGACTTTCAACAGCAACTTTTTTAAAAGTTGTCGTCAAGAGTCTTTTTTTTGCAGTGCTATTAGTACCATTGGTCTAAGATTTCAATATGTTAGTTCCATTGTCATTGAATTATGTGTTCTGTAGTGAATTAAGTGTTTTTTTACTTGAGGATTCCCCCTGCCCTCTCAAGATGAGGAATCTCATAAAAATCTTAGAACAATATGGGACCATGCTCTCAAGAAAAGGTTGTTGTCAGAAAAGGAGAAATTGGTGTATCAATAATTGACTTTTTTGGGAATGATATTTGAAGATAGACAATATCAACTGGAACTGCGCATTGTGGTAGAATTACTTAATTTCCCATATGAGAATCTCACCACAAAGAAAATTCAACAATTTTTTGTGATTGTTAATTATCTCAAAAGCAATCCTCATGCTTGGGGAACAAACCAGACCAAAAGCAATTCAAATCATTGAAAGAATTGCTCAACACGCACCTCCTTTAAAGAATCATAATAGAGGATCAAGAATCTTACAGAGTGGAAATAGAGAGTGTGGTTTATCTTTGATCAATCTTGACTACTTTTCTGTCTTATAGTGGTGATTTACCAGTGTGGCTAAACTAGAATATGAGCAATGATCTTAATTCAAGGAAACTTTCTTTGTGTCTTTGTTTGCGGGATGATTTGGAAGAATTAGTGTAAACAATGTTGCAATATTTATATGGATGTGTCAAAGAAAGAGTAGCACAAAAATGAGGATTATGGGGTCTAAGTGAATATGTAATAAAATGTAATTTTGGACTAATAAATGAGTGATAAATCCCTATTTTGTATGAAGAAATTGCACTTAATATTGAGCTCTTAGTATGTTATTTGAGCTTTGAATGAATTAGAGGTTAATTGTGTTAATGAGAGATTAAAAGTTTTGAGATATTTTTGTCATATTTAATCACTTCTTACATTTCTCTAAATTTCTATCATTTTATAAGTGCATAAGATCATATATGGGTTCAATACATAGGACATTGACGATAATGTGTTGGAAAAGAATAGTGGTGTGAACAAAAAAAAAGGGAACGAGAGTGAACAGCTCGGACGCACAATCAACCAAAACATTAAAAAGTCTTCCACTAAGCCAATGGCTCTAAAGTGGCTCTAGACTCATATTACTGTTCATAAGAATCTCATGGCTTCTACGGCTTGCGTCTCTTCTTTTATAAGTGCATAAGATCATATATGGGTTCAATACATAGGACATTGACGATAATGTGTTGGAAAAGAATAGTGGTGTGAACGAAAAAAAAGGGAACGAGAGTGAATAGCTCGGACGCACAATCAACCAAAACATTAAAAAGTCTTCCACTAAGCCAATGGCTCTAAAGTGGCTCTAGACTCATATTACTGTTCATAAGAATCTCATGGCTTCTACGGCTTGCGTCTCTTCTTTTATAAGTGCATAAGATCATATATGGGTTCAATACATAGGACATTGACGATAATGTGTTGGAAAAGAATAGTGGTGTGAACGAAAAAAAAGGGAACGAGAGTGAATAGCTCGGACGCACAATCAACCAAAACATTAAAAAGTCTTCCACTAAGCCAATGGCTCTAAAGTGGCTCTAGACTCATATTACTGTTCATAAGAATCTCATGGCTTCTACGGCTTGCGTCTCTTCTTTTATAAGTGCATAAGATCATATATGGGTTCAATACATAGGACATTGACGATAATGTGTTGGAAAAGAATAGTGGTGTGAACGAAAAAAAAGGGAACGAGAGTGAATAGCTCGGACGCACAATCAACCAAAACATTAAAAAGTCTTCCACTAAGCCAATGGCTCTAAAGTGGCTCTAGACTCATATTACTGTTCATAAGAATCTCATGGCTTCTACGGCTTGCGTCTCTTCTTTTTTGTCCCTCCCTCAGAACTTCCTGCTTTCATTTCTACCTTCGGCTACCACCACAAATTTTGAATTGATCCTGAGCTTTGCTCTTTCACTCTACCTAAAGCTGCCCAAATCTCACTTTCACATTTCAAATGCAACTCTCAAACTCAGCCCCTCCCTCTTCTCCATTGTTTTCCCCCATGGTGGGAATCTAAATTACCGTCATCAATGTCTTCCATTCACGGGACTCCAATATTTATCATCATCACCTTCAAGAGCTAAACCAAAGTGGGAGGATTACCAAGGCCTGGGAAGTCCATGCTCGATGTTAATCTGCCTTCCCACTTCCTGGTCAAAGCAAGTTCGTGCGTTTGAAATGTGAAAAATGCTGAATAAATCCCAGGCCTCACCATACCAAAGTCTTCCTCCTCCATCTTCCTTCATTATTTCCAGCATCCTCCAAATCTCTTCCTCTATTTTCTCTAGTTTCCTAGAAATCTGCTATCAAGTGTAGACCATAACAACCTGATATCATACTTTTCATCTATGAGTTTTACAGGTCTGCAATGGCATAAAGGAAAACTATTAAGATAAAATAGCAAACAGAAATCTAGACCTTTATCATAACATAATGAATTTTCTAATAAAATTATTCTTTCATCAAGTGTAGGCATTAGGTGAAAGGAAAATGCGTATGCATTAGATAAGCATGGATAGAATAGCAGTACATGTCATTGTTAAAAGAAAACTTACCAAAATAATGACAACATTCCATAAAAAACAATAACAACAAGGAATGGTTAGTTAATAAACAGAACAAAGACCTTGTAGACCATCCTCAATGGAAGAAATAGCACCAACATAATCTGTATTATATCCAATCAACTTCCCATTAGTTGAACGCTTTACAATGCAATTTACAGCTCATGTTTATTGAATTCAAACGAGTTAAATAATTTATACACAAAAACAGCAGTAAAAGTAAATTAAGTGCAGCCTCCTTGTGAGGAATGATAACACTAAAATACGATTCTTATAACCAACAGAAAGCAAATTTTTCTCTTCAATGGTCAGCTCAACATCTAGATTTGCAACCTTCTTTATAGCATCCACCATCTCTGTTACAAATGGAGGCACGAACAATATATTGCAGATCAAATTTCATAGATCACAACAACTAACTGAAGCTCTACCTGTTCAAGATACAAAAATTAAAAGAATTGCTCGGATAATTCAGACCTTTTAACCGAGATAAATTAAGAGGTATATTGTTCAGAGAAATTGCACAAAAATATGAATTCCGCAAGTTTCACCAAAGTAACCAAAGCTGATGAATTTTTAAAAAGCAAAAAAAAAAAGAGACAAAAAGAAAAAGAAATCCTAATTAGACAGATGGATAACTGGTTGTGTCAGACTATTTAACACCAATTTTGATGCATCAAAGCAAAACTAAAGAACTCAATTAGCAGAGAAATGAGATCAAACTTCAATGACAATGAGGGAGAGGGAAAGGGCAGATGGATATACACTGATCAAACTGAAATCGAAGCAAAGCTCACAACTTTAATCTATAAGAAAACAAAATGAAGACATTATACAAGCAATAATCAAGTCGATTAGCATAAGAAAGTAGAAAAACTAAGAAGCCCTAACCATCGTATCACTGGACCTACTAAGTGAGCTTGGCGACATAGACGAAATTCTCACACTCTTCAGAGGAAGCCATGGCCGATCTCCTAGAGATTAGGGTTGAAGGATTCGGACAAACAAGGCTCCACTTGGCGAAATCTCAGCTCTTTGTTCATGTGAGCTGGGGTCTTTAGAGGCTTTATGAGACAACTTAAAAAGAGCGATGTGAATGCGAGAAGCGGCGCATGAAGGGAAGTTACACTTGGATAGAGGAAAGGAAGAAAGGGAGTAGAACAGTATGGAGGATAGTAGGTGTAATATCCATGATTTTCTTCTGCTAACTGATATAAATGCTAACCTGTTGATAATAATACGAAACAGAATTCAAGAATAGATAGTTCATAAATGGAATAAAGTTATAAGATGGAAGTCGCAGAATCAGAATTGGCCCGGTGGATGGAAGTCGGTAGGAATATGAAAGTTAAGCGTGCTCACCCCAGGAGCAATTCAAGGATGGGTGACCTCCTGGGAAGTTACCTAGGAATCAGATACCAAAAGATCAAGAGCCAGAAGGTCAAGGGCAGAATGGGAATTTATGAAAAGTTAGACTGTCAAAGGACATTTTGGTCATTTAGAGAAAGTGTAAGGGCATTTTGGTCATTTGACCAAATCAAAGTCAAAGTCAAACAGTTGACCAAAAATCAGAAAAAGTCACAAATGCCTAAAAGATAGAGCAAAATTCACTGGTTACCAGAAATTCAACCGGTTGTTGGAATTCGGTCTAGATAGGGAATTATGATTTTTTAAAGATTTAAGGTTGAAAATATTTATTTAAGGTACCAGGAGTTCCCTAAGACCAAAAACCAAAGTATATAGAAATTCAGTGGAATTTATAGTATTTTACAAAATTATTGCCCAAAGTACGATTAAGGCGATTTTCCTGAAATTGAGGAAAAATGCCCGAAAAATCCCCAAAAATATGATTTATTACAAAAATTAATTTGGAACAATTTAGAAGGTATTTTGGGGAAATATGAAGGGCTTGAATATCCATAAAAAATGTAGAAAACTATAAAGCCCTAAAAATGATTTATTCCAAAATTGCTCGTTTTCAGGAATTTTCGGCAGGATAAAATAATCCGTTAATTTGGATGGATCAAGGGGAAATTTGAGGATGATGGTTTGATTATATTTAAGAGGGAATTATGGAGATTAAATGAGGAAGAAAATATTTTCAGAAAAGCAGAAAAAGATTTACCAGAATAGAGTTATGTTTACCGGCGAAAAGTGCAATCGGTAGAAGTAACTGAAGGGGAACCGGTTTAGTTACTCAAACCAGATTTCTAACCCCCTTGTTACAGTAATTATGGCGCCATTTTAGTGTCCAATAAGGGTCAAGCAATTGTCACACATGTGGGTTAATCTTAACCCTTGATTTTCAAGATTAGATCTTAACCTTCCATTCCTTTTTAAACATTTTATAAAAGAGATTTTTCCCTCCATTCCTCCACCATTCCAGCCGACTTTTGGGCAGATTTTGAGAGCTTGAGGGACGCCATTTTTGGAGCAAGAAGGAGGAAGAGAAGCTTGGGAAATTCAAGGTAAGAAGGAATTACATCTCATGCTATATATCAAAATGCTCCTCTCAACTTCTTCTACAACTTCCATGGATTGGAATTTTGATTTGGGCTCTCTTTCTCAAGTTTGAACACTTAGGGTTCTTGAGAGCAAAGTGAGAAAGAGAGGGATTTAGAGCTATTGAATGGTAGAGAAAGTCTCCTTGTGTTGTAAGGAGTGTTTTGATAT
>JANTPZ010105270.1:0-11013 GCA_025593235.1 Vachellia pachyceras
GAATTTTATATAAGTACTTCTTGAATCGTCAACTTTTAGAAGTCTCATTTTCTAAAAGCTCCCACTTATCAAAAATGTTACAAGGTGACAAATCATATGAATAACAATGACGTTTTCACAACAATTCACATAAATTAAACATGTCACATTTCACAATGCATTTAGTCATAATCATACACCAAGTTAGTTCTAAATACATTAACTAAACATATAGGGTAAACACATAAATCTAAAGTACAATACGTCTTTAGATATTTCCAATACAATTATTGACTATTTATTTTCTTAGTCTTTTAAAGTATTGGTTCTTGTTTAGCATGAGTTTCATTATTCTCTTTACTGCAACAACCCACATGTTTGATAATGTGAATATGCCTGCAGCTCTTACTGCTGCATGATACTGCATCATGGCATTCACGTAGGATTTTGCAATTTCATTATTAGTTATACTATTGGCATAGTTCGTAATGATGTCAAATTTGATTTTATTTTTTAATTGTGGCTGTTCTTATTGCATTATGTCTAGCTATTATCGCATCCATAGCGGGGAAAAAAGGGTGATCAACCTCTTCATCACAATATTAAGGTTTTAAATTGAATGAGAATGAGGACATATAATTTAGGTCAGAATAGACCTTTTTGATGATCCACTTAACCTCCCTCAAGGTTCTCATGATGATCATATTCGGAGCCCCTCTCAGGTTCCCCTTGAAGATCTTTCTCACGATCATCCTCAAAAGTCCACTTAAAATGTTCCTCCTCAAAATCCTCTTTAAATTCTTGTTCAGGATCCTCGTTTAGGAATAAGTTCATCCACATATTCAATGATACTGCTCTATAAGACAGCGTTTCAGTGCTATTTGAGATTTCTTGTACCATTATTTTTTCAAGAAAAATGGATTTAAAATTAATACGTTGAAAAATTTTCAACAAATCCTTAAGTAAGCACTGATTTTCATCAAAAACAGATCTAAACTAAATTATAAAATAGGAAAATTATATATCAAAATGAAGATCTCGAATTTTAGGATTTTTAGGAACACCGCATCTCATTTGGACGTCTCACGCGCCCTCACGCGCCCTGAGAAGATTAAATGCTGAAAAATTCGTAAAATAGGCTGAAGCCCACTCTCGGAGGTGGCGAGTGCAAGCCACACGCCGCCTTCCTAGCCTCTTTTCCGAACACGCGCTGTGTCAGAAGTCTCCACGTGCTGTGCCGAGTCTGGTAGTGTGGTCCACGTGTCAAATAGACTTGCCATGTGGCCTCACGCGCCACGTGGCTTTATTTCTTCCTTTTATTATTTTTATTTATTTATTTATAATTTTTTTAACTGATAAAAAAAATTCTGCCTGGGCCCTGCTCGGCCCAAACCAATTATTTTTTTGTTCTTTTCTTTTTTTCGGACTGGGCCTCTCTGGCCCAATCCAAAAAAACTTTTTTTGGGTTTGGGCCCTCGTCGGCCTAAAATTTTTTTTTGTTTTTTTTTGGATTGGGCCCTCGGTGGCCCAATTTTTTTTTTAATTGCAAAAAATAGTTAGAAATGGTCCACGCTAGATTCGAACCCATGACCTCGGCGTTTCGAAACGGCTGCCTGACCACACAGGCTAGTGGCGTCTTTTGGGCATCAAATAACCGACAAAATATTTAAATAATTTGAAAAAGTTCCCGCTTGCGGGTTACCCTACCCGACTTGGTTTTCTGCCGCGCACTATCCATCGAGGTTACTATTTATTCAATGCGTTTTTTGTCCATATCTTCATCGTCCAGAGTCCTTTTTTGCGTTCTAAGTATCCATTTCATCATTTCGACAAGATCTACACAATGGGAGCACTTTTGGAGCCTGATTCTTTCTCCTTTTTTGAATAACGTGACAGAATTTGTAACTCATTTTTCCTCTGTAACTCCGTCATCTGGTTTCCATTTTGCGCGTTCTTGGTGTCTACATTCTTGTCTTTTAGAGCTTTACACTATGGAAAAGTTTTCTAAATCTAAAACACATATTTTATGAGGACCCAGATTTAGATCTACGTTTTTGGGTTCGCTTTCCCGTTTCGGTTTTTTCTTTATTCCGGGATAGAGGCTATATGATTTCATAACACATGTATATAGAAAAACACAGAGATGCTTGAAATCTTAATTGAAAAATAAAACGGCATGCTTACGGGAAAGCAAAAAATAAACATTAACTGTAGATCTCAATGAATATGCTTGCGGAAATTCATAAATAATAAGTAAAATTGCCTCAGGAACATATAAGCTCTGATACCACTGAAGGATTTTTTTGTTTTCGAATTGGGCCTCTCTGGCCCAACTCATTTTTTCTGGATTGGGCCCCCTAGCCTAACCCAAAATTTTTTTTCCAGATTGGACCTCTCTGGCCGAACCCAAAAAATTTTTTTGGGTTGGGCCAGAGAGGTCCAATCCCAAAAAAAAAAATTTGAGTGTATGATTAAAGTATGTCTATTACTGTGATCTCTTGCTTACCATACATGAACAATAAGCAAATGCCCGAAATCCTTCAGTGGTATCAGAGCGTATAGGTTCTTGAGGCATTTCTCTTCCGCACAGATTTGAACTATTGCTATTTTAATCATGAAAATTTGAGTATATAATTAAATTATATCCATTACTATGATCTCTTGCTTATCATGCATGCTCTATGGCAATTACTCACTATTCATGAATTTCCGGAAGCATGTTTAGTTGAGATATATGTTTATGTATATTTCTTGCTTTCCTGTATAGCATGTCATTTCGTTTTTCAGTTTAGATTTCAAGCATGTTTGTGATTTATGTGTATATATGGTTTGAAATCATATGCCTCTAAACCGAAACGATGAAAATGAAAAATGAAACGGGAAATTGAACCCGAAAACGTAGATCTAAATCTAGGTCTTCATAAAACATGCGTTTTAGATTTAGAAAACTTGTCCATAGTGTAGAGCTCTTCGAGACAAGAACGTAGACACTAAGAACGCGAAAAATGGAAACCGGATGACGGAGTTACGAAGGAAAAATGAGTTCTGAATTCCGTCACATTTTTTTCAAAAAAGGAGAAATAATTAGGCTCCAAAAGTGCTCCCATTGTGTAGATCTCATCAAAACAAAGAAATGGACACCTAGAACACGAAAAACATACGTGGGACGGCGAAGATATGGACGAAAAAATGCATTGGATGAATAGTAACGTCGATGAACAGTGCGAGGTGGAAAATCGGGTCAGCAGCAGCGAACCGGGTCGGGTAGGGTAACCCACCAGGGGGAACGTTTTTCAGATTATTTAAATATTTTTTCGGTTATTTAATGCGTAAAAGGCACCACCAGCCCGCCTGGTCAGGCGACCGTTTCGCAACGCCGAGGTCATGGGTTCGAATCTGGCGTGGACCATTTCTAACCATTTTTTCGCAATTTAAAAATAAAATCGGGCCATCGAGGGCCTAAACCCAAAAAAAAAGTTTTTTGTGGATTGGGCCATAGAGGCTTAGTCCGAGAAAAAAAAATGGTTTGGGCTGAGCAGGGCCCAGACGGGGGAATTTTTTTTAAATAATAATAAAAAATATAATAAAAAAATAAATAAATAAAAAGAAAAATGCCATGTGCCGCGTGAGGCCACGTGGCAAGTCCATTTGACACGTGGCAAGGTGGCGCATGGACTACACGCGCCATGCCTGAGAATGGGATTGGCCCATTTTTTGAATTTTTCAGTATTTAATCTTCTTGGGGCACGTGAGAGCGCGTGAGAGCGAGTGAGACCTCCAAGTGAGACACGATTTGTTCCTAAAAATCCTAAAATTCAAGACCTTCATTTTGATATATAATTTGCCTATTTTTTAATTCAATTCAGAACTATTTTTGACGAAAATCAGTGCTTACTTAAGGATTTGTTGAAAATTTTTCAACGTATTAATTTCAAATCCATTTTTCTTGAAAAATAATGGTACAAGAGCTTCAGATAGCACTGGAACACAGTCTTACAAACCAGTGTACATTGAATATGTTTATGAACATGTTCATAAAGAAGATCCTGAATTTAAAACAAAAAAAATTTGAAGGGGATTTTAAGGAAAAACCGTTTAAAGAGGATTTTGAGGAGGAACATTTTAGGTGGACTTTTAAGGATGACAGTGGACGACAATAGCTGAATATGGTATGCAACGAGAACAATCATAGTTAAGAATATAAATGTATACATATATGAAATCATTGCGAACTATGTCAACAGCATAACTGATAATAAAACTGCAGAATTCTAAGTGAATGTCGTGTGATGAATAGTGCAGTAGTTAGAGCTGCAGGCATATTCACATTATCAACCATGTGGGTTGCAGTAAAGAGAACAACGAAACTCATACTGAACATGAGCCAATACTTTAAAAGAATGAGAAAATAAATAGTATAACTATTTTGCAAATATCTAAAGATGTAGTATACTTTAGATTTATGTGTTTACCCTATGTGTTTAGTTAACATATTTAAAACATGACTTGGTGTATGATTATAATTAAATACATTGTGAAATGTGACATGTTTAGTTTATGTGAATTATTGTGAAATCATCATTATTATTCACATGATTTGTCACCTTGTAACACTTTTGATAACTGGGAGCTTTTAGAAAATGAGACTTCTAAAAGTTGGCGATTCAAGAAGTACTTGTAAAATTCTTGAAAGAAATAATGTAGTTTTTAGTGTTTGTGTGATGGGAGGTACAAACGAATTCTCTTGATCGCAGATGTAGTGATCAAATTATCTTCTTTTCAAGAATAATATAAGTATAAGACATTGTATACTGTGATGTGCTACACAATCGCTAAAAACTCAGCTATATAAGAAAACATTTGTTGATAAGATACCCTGTTACCTCATACTAGAAAGTGGCAACAAAAAGCATTGTTGCCGAATTGAACAAAGGAGATAAGTTGAATGGTGACAAATGGGATATATGGCACCATAAGGTGTAGTATGCATTGGAGGAAAATGAGGCCCTTGAGCCATTAACCTCATTTTGGTGGAACTTGAAGCTGGTACCACAACCCAGCATAAGGGAAACCTGGAGTTATACCAGGTATGGAAAAATGCGAACAGTATTGTAAGACTTACCCTGCTGAGAATAATGCTAAATGACCTAATGTGTTAGTTTGAAAAACATCCAATTGCATAAGCCATGTGGGCATCTCTCAGAGATAAGTTTGGTGGAACTTCGACCACTTAGCTTAGGATGCTGACAATCAAGTTTGACACGTATAAGCTTCCAGGTATTACGTCTGTGAAGAAGCACCTTCGAAACATGTCAAACATGATTAGAGAGCTTCAGGAAGTTGGACTTACAATTACTGATGAGCAGCAAGTATAGGCAATGATCAGATCACTTTCCCTAGTTGTGAACATATGAAAGTCAACTTAACTCATAACGATAACATCATCACTTTTAATGATGTTGCAAAGCACCTTGAGCTTGAGAAGAATGCCTGGAAGCTTACAAGTCTTATGGCATGCCTATTACACTAAGAAAGCATGTCCTTCTAATTTCAAGCCCGATTTTAAGAAGGACAAGAAATTTTGTGGAAAAGGCAAGAAGGATGCCCCTAAATTCAAAAGGGGCGAAAGTAAAGGTTGACTTGAATAAGGTCAAATACTATGCTTGCCAGAAGTTGGGTCACTTCACGAGGGACTTCCCTGAGCGAATTGATCGTGGAAAGACTCAGAATCAATAGACTATGTAACGAAGGATCGGGGATCCTTTGTGGATTACCGTCGATTGCCGCATCAATGCAAATGGCTTTATGTTGGCAATAACGCAAAGATCGATGTCAAAGGCATATGCACCTGCAGATTAGCTCAGCATGGTGGAAAGACCTTAATCTATATTATGTGCTTCACACACCGGACATCTGACGGAATTTAGTTTCTATATTGTATCTGTTGAATTATGGGTTTGATGTGAACTTTCATGACAAAAGGTGATGACATTCTTAGCGACGAAACCTTTTATGGTTTAGCTTTCCTTTAAGAAAAGTCCTTTGTTATGGATGTTATTGATGATTTCAACTTGCATGATTGTTTCCTTAGTTCTCTAATATAACAGTTAGCATAAATATCTGGCATGCTAGACTATAATACATAAGTTAGAATTGAATGATCAAACTAGCGAAAGAAGTTTGCTAAGTGAACTCCAAACATGGAGATGGCCTTATGTGAAAATTGTTTAGCTGGCAAGGCAACTAGAAAACCTTTCGATGTGAGAACTAGAGCTAAAAATCCATTGGATCTGTTCTATTCTAATATATGCGGGCCCATGAGTGTAAGGGCAAGGCACGGAGCTTGGTACTTCATTACCTTTACTGATGACTTTCATGATATGGTCATGTCTATTTGATCTCACATAAGTCTAAAGCACTAGAGAGTTTTAGAAAGTACATGAATGAGATTGAGAATCAAATAGAACGTAAATTAAAGTATTACGTATTGATCTAGGTCGTGAATATTTATCTGATCAGTTCAAAGAGCTCTATGAAGAAAAGATGATAATTAGACAGCTAACTATCCCTGGCACCCCACAACAAAATGGTATGTCAGAAAGAAGAAATGGAGCTCTTCTAGACATGGTTAGGTTGATGATGGCTCAACCAAACCTGAAGATTTTGTATTGGGATGATGCTTTATTAATAGCAGCCTTTATACTCAACCGTGTACCCTCAAAAGCAATTACTTCCACACCCTATGAGTTATGGACGATACGCAAGCCATATTTAAGTATCTTAAGACCATGGGGGTTGGCTGCATACGTTCATAACAATTCCCATAAGTATGGGAAGTTGGGTCCTATAAGAAAGAATGTATCTTTACAAGATACTCAGTAGAACCCAAAGTGATGATGTTATCGTTATGTGTTAAGTTGACTTTCATATTTTTTGGGATAAAAACACAAATAAGAGAATATGTGGGAGCAAAGTTGTAATATTCTCAATTGAATAAATTTGAATTATTAAGTTGAGATTTACGTGGGAACGGTTGAGGAGAGAAATGTGCGGGAACGGTTATTTCCTCAATCCCTTTATTTAAGGATCCTAAGCATACTTGAAGTGTGAGTGCACAGAACTCTCTCCCGCATAACTTTTTCTCTCCTCCTCTGTGAAAGTTCCCTCTCCTCTCCTCTCTTCCTTTGGTGTTTTTCCTGTGTCGTATATTCAGATCCATACTTGTGATTCGAGTTCTACGTGGGTATCTGCAGATTTGTAATTCGGCATCTCCAGGTACGCCTGAAATCCTTCAGTGGTATCAGAGCTTTTAGGTTCCCGAGGCATTTCTCTTCTGCACATATATGATTTTTACTAGTTCAATCATAAAATTTTGAGTGTATGATTAAAGTATGTCCATTACTGTGATCACTTGCTTACCAAACATGTTCTATGGCATTTACTTATTGTTCATGAATTTTCGCAAGCATGCTTATAGAGATCTGTAGTTTATGTATATTATTGCCTTCCCTAAGCATGCCGTTTCATTTTTCCATTAAGTTTAAGCATGTTTGTGATTTTCTATATACATGTGGTATGAAATCATATAGCCCCTATCCCGAAACAAAGAAAACGAAAATTAAAACGGGAAAGCAAACCCAAAAATGTAGATCTAAATTTGGGTAGTCATAAAACATATTTTTTAGGTTTAGAAAAATTGTCCATAGTGTAAAGCTCTTTGAGACAAGAATGTGGACACCAAGAATGTGCAAAACGGAAACCGGATGACGAAGTTATGGAGGAAAAACGAGTTATGAATTCCATCACATTTTTCGGAAAAGAAGAAAGAATTAGGCTCCAAAAGTACTTCCATTGTATAGATCTCGTCGAAATGATGAAATGGACACCTAGAACTCGAAAAATGGACTCTGGAAGGCGAAGATATGGACGAAAAATGCATAGGATGAATAGTAACATCAGGGAACAGTGCGCGGCGGAAAACCGGGTCGACGGTAGTGAACTGGGTCGGGTAGGGTAACCCGACAGTGGGAATTTTTTTGGATTATTAAATATTTTTTTGGTTATTTGATCCCCCAGCCTGCATGGTCAGGTGACTATTTCGTAACGCCGAGGTCGAGAGTTCGAATCTGGCTTGGACCATTTCAAAATTGTTTTTTAATTAAAAAAGGCTGTGACGGCTGAGGGGGAGAGGAATCGGGTCGAGGTGCGGGTCAAAATCGGGTAGGTTAACCCAAACCAAATGGGATTGGGCCATGGGCAGCCAAGTTCGAAAAAAAACAAACAAAAAAACCTTGTTTGGATTGGACTAGAGGGGCCCAATCCGCAAAAAAAAGACAAAAAAAATTTTGTTTGGATTGGGCCAGAGAGGCCCAATCAGAAAAGAAAACAAAAAAGGGAGTTGGGCCAGAGAGGCCCGGTCCAAAAAAATTAATTAATAATAATAATAATAATTAAATTTAAAAAAATTATTATTTAAAAGGAAAAAAAGGGGCCACGTGGTACATCCAATGGACACGTAGACTACCTCGTCAGAACCACGACGGTGAGTGGAGTAAAACGGTCTGGCGCGTGTCACGATATGACGGCGGCAAGGGGGCGCGTGACTACACGTACTACGCCCGAGAGTGGGACTGTCCTATTTTTTGAATTTTTTCAGTATTTAATCTTCTTGGGGCACGTGAGAGCGTGTGAAACCTCCAAATGAGACATGGTTTGTTCCTAAAAATCTTAAAATTCAAGAGCTTCATTTTGATATATAATTTTCCTATTTTTTAATTCAATTCAGGATCTGTTTTTGATGAAAATCAGTATTTACTTAAGGATTTGTTGAAAATTTTTCAACGTATTAATTTCAAATCCATTTTTCTTGAAAAATAATGGTACAAGAGCTTCAGATAGCACTGAAACATAGTCTTACAGACCAATGTACATTGAATATGTTAATAAATATGCTCATAACGAGGATCCTGAATTTAAAACAAAAAAATTTTGAAGAGAATTTTAAGGAAAACTGTTTAAAGAAGATTTTGAGGAGGAACATTTTAGGTGGAATTTTGAGGATGATCGTGAGAAAGATCTTCAAGAGGAACCTGAGAGAGGCCCTGAATAGGATCATGATGAGAACCTTGAGGGAGGTTAAGAAGAACCTCAAAAGGTCTATTTCGACCTAAATCATATGTCCTCGTTCTCATTCAATTCAAAACCTCAAAGTGTTGATGAGGAGGTAGACCAACCCTTTTCCCGGGTCATGGCTGTGACAATAGCTGAATATGGCATACAATGAGAACAACTATAATTAAGAATATAAATATATACATGAGAAATCATTGGGAGCTATGTCAACAGCATAACTGATAATGAAACTGTAGAATTTTATGTGATGTCATGATTAAAGTGTGTACGCCTAGCAGTTAGTGCTGTAGGCATATTCACGTTATCAACCATGTGGGTTCTTTAGTAAAGAGAACAACGAGATTTATGCTGAATGAAAAAAAATACTTTAAAAGACTGAGAAGATTAATCTGCAAATATCTAAAGACGTATTGTACTTTAGATTTATGTGTTTACCCTCTATGTTTTGTGAATATATTCATAACATGACTTGGAATGATTGCGACTAAATGCATTGTAAAAAGTGACATGTTTAGTTTATGTGAATTGTTGTGAAATCATCATTGTTATTCATATGATTTGTCACCTTGTAACACTTTTGATAAGTGGGAGCTTTTAGAAAATGAGACTTGATAAATCTATATTTTTGCATGAAGAATATTAACCTTTTAGCATGTTCTTTGAGCTTTATTGGGTTAATTAAAAGATATTTGTATTAAAAAGAGATTAAAAGAAATTGTGGCCAATTTTGAGATATTTTACCACTCTTTAAATCTCTATTCAAGTGCATTTGTGTTAATATGCAGGAATCTTAAAGGATCAAGGCCTCAAAATGCTCTCTGTGCCATATGCTTCAGCCAACAGATATTTTGGCTGAAGCCAACGAAGTCCTGATGCTCTCTGTGCCACCTGCTTCAGCCAATAGAAATTTTGGGTGAAGCCAACGAGGATAAATTACTCTCTGTGCCACATGCTTCAGCCAACAAGTTTGTTGGCTGAAGCCAACAACGTCCGTACAGTCCGTACAGCATCAGTACACGTGGGCATAACTGAACAGAAATGTCCCAAAATTAGTTGGGAACTAACTAGAAACAGGGATGCAATCTTTTACCCAATCCATCCTTTTATCCAAGATCCATTACTTTATCCAAAGAATAATCCACCTTCTAACACACCCAACCACTTTGCATTTTTCTCAAAAAAAAAAAAAACCCATCCACGTGAATCTCTGCAAGCAACTTTTATCCACTTCATCTCTCCTTGAGCCTTGCGTAGCTGCATCCATAATTCATTTTTTTACTTTGCTCTTCCATTTTTCCCTTCTTTTTTTTTGATCAGACCCTGCAACCTCATTTTTCCTCTTCCCAAAATTTCCAGCTCCATCGTCTCCACTGTCAGTATATTTCACCATACACCATCAGCCACCAAAATCAACGAAGTTCTTCGCTATCTCCATCTCATACCTCTCTACTCCACCACATCCATATCATTCCTCTTCCAGATTTTTGCCTCATTCCTCCACCTCCGTCAACTTCCAGATTTCGCCTAACTCCTCAAGCACATCAGCCTCCAAATCTCCTTCCACTCGCTGCCCTCTGTTCTCCATTTTTCACAGACCCCTATCTCCATCTTCTTCATTAATCTTCTCACTCCATTTTCTTCCGTCACCTTCCATCTTCAATTCATTTCGGTCCTTCCATCTTGATCACGTCATGGCAGATTTTGGAGTTCAGTTTGTTGCTGCTGTGGAGATCTACATGTCTGGCTGATTCTCTTGCTTCCCTGGGACATATGATGAGCCAGAGCTTTGCCTTGACAGGGAGCATTTTCTTATCACTTGTTTTCATTTCAGATTTACACAGTGGAGTTTAACATTGTGTTGATTAGTGAAATTCATGAGATGTGTTTGCATCTTTTATTGAT
>JANTPZ010105274.1:0-13294 GCA_025593235.1 Vachellia pachyceras
TAAATACAGATTGAAAGCAAATACTCCCCTTTTGGCACTTTGAACTCCGGCTTACTCCATCTTCAAGAGGTTGGAGATGCTCAGCCCCTCATGGAAGGAAGAATCATACTCCAAATGGAAGGATGAAGCATTGTGGATGGATGGATGGTGAAAGAAAATGGGTGATGGTAAGGTTGAGAGTGTGTAGATGAGAGAAAAATGGTGTATGTCTTCTCGCCTCCTCCTTCTTCCTCCTTCTCGAAATTTACCCTAAATGGGGTATTAAAACCGTTCTGGGTCGGGTCTTGAAGGTTGGATCGGGTTATTTCCATCTGGAGTAAAAATCAGGTGCTGATACGCGATTTTTGTCACGGCCAACTATGGATTTCGCCGCGGCGAAACTCTCCCGAGAGTTCACCGTCTGTTTGCTTGAACTTTGGCCGCGGCGAACTTTGTTTACGCCGCGGCTAACATATCCAGAGTTGCTGTCTTTGCCCTTTTGCATGGAATTCTTGAAATGAAATAACAAACTTTGACAATATCATTTGCTCATGAAGGAATTAAGGCACAAATATATCATTATTCATGGCATATGACCCCAAAATTACATTAATCCAATTCAACAACTCCTAATCACAATTTAAGCACAAAAAGGTCATGAATGGTCCAAAATTGACTCTATGACTCTAGAAATTCATGAGGAAAACTATCATAATTAAAGCTCAATCAAGAGGCAGTGCTCGAGTATTGGATTCTAATGCTCAAGTGATGCTCAGAATATTTCAAAGGAAAGATAAGTACTTTGATGTAATGCTCGAATATTATATGAAAGTGGTCTGAAAAGAGTCAAGTACTCGAGTAATAAATCTCGGTGCTTGAGTACTAATAATGCTTCCTAGAATACTCGAGTATTTTGTGCAAGTAATGGAAAATATGATTTTGAAAAATCATAATACTTGAGTGCTTAAATCATGATGCTCGAGTGTTAGTAATACTAGAAGTGAGTGCTGGAAGTATTGAGATAGAGTATTAGTGAACAGTGAAAATTTTCAACCTGATGCTCGAGCATTGAAAGCTAGTGCTCGAGTGTTTGCAGTGCTGGCAGTCAATACTTGCAGTGTTGGCTTCCAGTGATGAGAGTTAGGTCACAACACTCAAGTTCTGGAAATCTGTGCTCGAGTGTTAGCTCTGCTGGGAACTTTCACTTGAAGTACTATTTGACAGCACTGGTAAAAGGCTCAATACTCGAGTGTTGTATTTACAGTGCTCGAGCATTGGTTATGTTGTAGCTAATACTTGAAGTGTTGTCTGACAGTGTTGAGAAAAATAGCCAACACTCGAGTGCTGAAATTCAGTGATTGAGTATTGGCTATACTTTTAGCCAATACTTCAAAAACCTCAATGCTTGAGTACTGTAAACCTAGTGCTCGAGCATTGGCTCTGCTGTCAGCTAATACTTGCAGTACCTCATTGCAGCAATGTTTGTAAGCCCTGTTTTAGCCTAATACTCGAGTACTGGCTTGCAATACTCGAGCATTGACAATACTCTATGCCAATGCTTGAAGTGTTTACTTACAACATAGTTTAAAACTTCTTTTCAAGGACACAATACTCGAGTGCTACATTCCAATACTCGAGTATTGGTAACAATTTATGTCAATACTTGGAGAATTGCATGGAAGCACTAAATTTTCTTAGTTCAAAACATGCAATGCTTGAGTATTGGATTCCACTACTCAAGTACTATCAATACTTTGACAAAAATAATCGTGTATTTTCAAGAAGCACTGAATCAAAACGTTGAAACTTGAGACTTAATAAATCATTTTACAAATTGTTATCATTAAAACAAGGTATCAACATTCACAACACTTCATTCAAATACGTAAGTGTTCTGCTTCAAGTATTTACCTTTGTGAAGAAGAAAGTTCAATACCCAAGTGTTGTAAAACTGAACACTCGAGTATTCACAATACTTCATTTGAAAACTCAAGTGTTCTGCTCAGAGTGTTGCTCTTTCTTTGAAAAATGACTCAACACTCGAGTGTTAAAGGAATCAATCAGTACTCGAGTGTTGGCAACACTTTCAGTCAAAACTCAAGTATTCAGCATAGAGTGTTGCGTCTGTTTTGAAAAGAGCCCGATATTCTAGTATTGCAAAAACCAATACTCGAGTGTTAACAATACTTTCACTCAAAACTCAAGTATTCTGCTGAGAGTGTTGCACTTTTATTGAAAAGGGGCTCAATACTCGAGTGTTGTGAAAATCAATACTCGAGTGTTTGTAACACTTTCATCTAAAACTCAAGTATTCTACTTGGAGTTTTGTGCTCATTATGAAGAATTATTCGATACTCAAGTGTTGCAAAATCAATACTTGAGTGTTGACAACACTTTATTCCAATACTCAAAATTTTCATGAAAGTGTTCAGTTTAAAACGTTTTAAGCCTCAATACTCGACTGTCTCAAAAACCATCACTCGAGTTTTGTCAACACTTCAACCTAATATTCAAGTGTTCACTCAAAGTATTGAATCATAGAAACATTTTGAACAAAATACTCGAGTTATCCATAAACACTGCTCGAGTGTTCACAAAACTTTCTTCAATAACTCAAGTGTTGTCTGAAAGTATTAATTTTAAGTCATGAAAAATACCTAATACTCAAGTTTTACCTTTCAGTACTTGAGTATTTACAATACTTTCATACAAACTTGTTTATTGAATCACAGAACTTGATTAATTTAAAATCATCAATAGATTAAGCTTCATAATTCATGAAATCATTTTGTTATCATCAAAATATGGCATCAACAATCCTTTCTACTCTCAATTCCCTAACTCCACCTTCATCTCACCATCAATCCATCATTTACCTTCAATCATCCATTCGGAGCCCAACTCCGCTGTTGGGATTTTAGAACGTACACGCAGCAGAATTTAAAAATTTCTAATCCAAAAAATGGATCTGTCAAAGGCGTTTAGATCGAGGAGATGAAGGCATACCTTTTGTGTTTCGAAATTGTCCCTTCCTTTGAGTCTGGATCTCTTTAGATTCCACGACCTTCCGCGCTCTTATTTCCGATCACGAGGAACCGATGTTCTTTTAATCACCCCCCTCTACCAGTATCCACGTGAAGAATCTCCAACAATAGCATCGTGCTAGAGCCTCTTCGTTTCTCTCTCTAAGGTTTCGTGGCTCAAGAGTGAATTCAAAGTCAAAAATCGATGCGCCTTCTGTTCACGAGCACTCATATTTATAAAACTCATGGAGTGCATCATAATTTAAGATTAATAATTTATTAATCTTTAAAATTTTGAATTTGAATTTCAACATATATACATATATTTAAAATTCGAATAAACCCTAGAAATAAAGCTTATGTTGGGCTGTTCTTACCTGCGACCCTGTAGGCCCATATAAAGTTAGCAGTGGGATTAATCTCACCATAAACCCACAAGTCGCAAGTGGTCTCTAGTAAAATATTACGAGTACCCAAATCATACGGGGATCGTTAACACGACGTAACCTTTTATACAACCACATCATGTCCCTTTTGTCACGCGATATCTCGATCAAGGATGAGGCATGGATGATGTCATCCTCATATTCCCGACCATTACTTTCTCAATCCCTGAGTAGTCTGATAAAAGAAAACAAAAACTCCTTTTCATTATAGTATGACCATACATTTCTCAGACTCACTCATCGAGGGCCCAGTGATATCTCTCAACTAATGTGAGGGACAAATCCCATCTTGATTTCTCACATTCCTCCATATGAAAACCCTTAACCCTGATTATAGCCTTTATCATCACCCTTTTTCCTAAACTAATGTAAAGGCCAAATCGATAGTTAGAAGGTAAGACAAGACCCAAAAATAAAAGTACAAAAAGAAAAGATGTCGTTGGACCAAAAAGACCCTAGTCAAATTAGTCCTAAGGCTTTGAGATTTTTAAGAAGGTAAGCAAGGGACATGAATGTCATTAAGTATAAAAGACCAAGGGCAATATGGTCATCGAACAAAAAGGGCCAAACCATTAGTCAAAAGCCGAGTTAGAAACCACGGATAGAAAGTACCGAAAAAGTTGATGCTGATAGGCTAAATAACTCAAAATTATACTTGGTTCAGCGGAAACAATTTTATGAGAACTCCAAAGTTAAGTGTGCTCATCCCAGGAACAATCTCAGGATGGGTGACATCCTGGGTAGTAGCCCAAGGGGTCAGAAACCAAAA
This sequence comes from Vachellia pachyceras, assembly GCA_025593235.1. Lineage (NCBI taxonomy): Eukaryota > Viridiplantae > Streptophyta > Magnoliopsida > Fabales > Fabaceae > Vachellia > Vachellia pachyceras. The sequence continues at coordinate 4,218 of JANTPZ010105274.1, forward strand.
GATCAAAGGCCAGAAGGTCAAGGGCAAAATAGGAATTTATGAAAAGTTAGACTGTTAAGGGCATTTTGGCCATTAAGAGAAAGTACATGGGCATTTTGGTCATTTGACTAAGTCAAAGTCAAAAAGTCAAACAATTGACCAGAAATCAGAAAAAGTCACAGATGCCCAAAAGATAGAGCAGAACTCACTAATTACCAGGGATTCAACCGATTGTTAAAATTCGGTCTGGATAAGAAATTATGGAATTTTAAAGATTTAAAGTTGAAAATATTTATTTAAGGTCTCAGGAGTTCTCTAAGACCAAAAAGCGGAGTCTATAGAAATTCAGTGGAATTTACAGTATTTTACAAAATTATTGCCCAGAGTACGATTAAGGTGATTTTCCCGAAAATGAGGAAAAATGCCCAAAAAATGCCCAAAAATACAATTAATTACAAAAATTAATTTGGGACAATTTAGAAGGTATTTTAGGGAAATATGAAGGGCTAGAATATCAATGAAAAATGTAGAAAATTATAAAGCCCTAAAAATGATTTATTCCAAAATTGCTTGATTTTAGGAAATTTCGGCAGGATAAAATAATCATGTAATTTTTTATGAATCAAGGGGCAATTTGAGGATGATGATTTTAATATATTCAAGAAAAAATTATTGAGATTAAATGAGGAAGAAAACATCTCCATAAAAGTAAAAAAGATTTACCGGCATAGAGTTATGTTTAGTGGTGAAAAGTGCAATCGGTAGAAGTAACTGAAGGGGATCCGGTTCAGTTACTTAAACCAGATTTCTAACCCCCTTGCTACAGCCATAATGATGCCATATGTGTGGCCAATAGGAGGAAGGAAAGCGTTATGCATGTGGAGCAATTTTTAACCCTTAGATTTTACTTAAAAGCTAAGAATGCATCCTAGCCCTTAATTCTTTAATTGGGAGTTTATAAATGTGATTTATCCTTCTCCTCCTCCACCATTTGGCCGACCTAACCAGATGCAACATGGGAAGAAAAGAGACGCCATTCAAGCTTGGAGAAGGTGGAGAAGTGCTCTTGAGAATCAAAGGTAAGAGAGCTTACCACCCAAACCTATACATCAATCTCTTCCTCTCAAATTCCTCTACCTTTCTATCGGTTTAGATTTTTGATTTTGGCTCTCTTTGGGTGGCTGGAAAATTAGGGTTCATGAGAGGAAAAATGAGAAAGAGAGGGATTTAGAGGAAATAATTGGTTGCAAAACACTCCTTGCATGTTAAGGAGAATATTGATGTATATATTGCTTGGGTTTGATGTTTGTATGAAATTTTGGAATCTCAAACCCTAAGGGGAAATGCTATCCAATTTTATATTTGATGAGGAAGAGTTGTTTTTGAACTAAATAATCCATGAGAAGTGTTTTGGAATCAAGAATATGTTGTTATACATGATGAAAGTTTGAAAAATCATGTTGATGGTAACTTGAGGAACCTCTCGGCCAGATCAGGTTTTTGTTGAAGGATTGTGATTTTGATGCTTCCAATGGCTTTAAAATGAGTTTTTGTGTAGGATAAAAGTGAGCCCAAGTCTGAGGAAGCATTAGGAAACATTAAAGACAAGTTTGATGTCTTAAGGTTCTTAAAGTTCAAGAGATAGTATCAATGAGTTTTACCTTGGTTTTTATCTTGGAAATGGATTGAGATTAATGGCCATGATGTTGTTGATTATGTAGGAAAAAGTTTGGTGCAAGAGAGTGATTTTCAAAGTGAGCAAGAGAGCATTCAAATTAAGGGAAAGTTAAAGACACAAGGTAGCAAGACATTCTAACCTTAAGCTTAATTGCTTTGAAAATGTGTATGAATTATGCATGACTTGTATTGAAAATTTGTGATGATTGAAAGTGTGAATATGTGATCTTGTATGATATGGCCATATGCATTTCATTGTTACATGTTGCACTTTTATGAATTCACACTTATATTGAAAGTTGTCACGTAATTTTATAATGTATTAGAAAGTTTTGCTACTGGGATTTCCAAAAATCTCACCCTCCCCCCACTAACCATTTTTAGGTGGAAGCACACTCAAGGGTAAGGAGGAAATCCATGATGCTTGAATTAAAAATGTGTATATGTGTATGTATGTAAATTATGTTGTAAACTTTACATTATTGATGAGGATTGTAAAGTGGCATATAATGTAACCTATGCATGTATGATGGACTTATGATAATTAGTGTATGCCCTAAGAATGCCTAATTACATAGGTTAATATGGCTAAGAAAAGTTTAGAAATCAAAATGATAAGCTATGAAGTAGGGTAAGAATTTGGCTAAGTGCTGGAAGTAAAGTTGGTCATTTGCCCTACTTTATCCTGTCGGAAACCAGGGTAAATGAACTTCACATGAGCTGATATTTTGTGGAAAATATTTCACATTGCAAGGTTTAAAATAAGCTAAATATCACTGGAATTAGAGTTTTGTACAGAATGTTATGAGTGTCCAAAGTTGACGAAAAATCACAGAAAAACCTGGGAAAATGAAAAATTACCATATGAACAGTGATTTTTCACGAATTGATCTGTACCAACTGGAAAATTTTCTGTACAAATTAGTATTTTTACCTCATAAAAGAATTTGTAAGCTTCAAATATAAGTTGGAACCACTCAATTTCGATTTTTCTAGAATTAGTTATGAATTTTCAAAGTTGGCCCTAAAAACTATGAATAGTAACTTTCTTAAAAATGAAAGTTTTCAATTTAGTCCCTTTTGACAATTTGAGTAACTTGAGGCCATGAATTGGTTCCAAATCATCATAATTGATGCTAAGAGGGATAAAGAAGAGGTGTTACATTGTTTTTGGTATTAGACCAAAGGTTTAAGATTTGATGTGATTTGTAATGCAATATGTGCATTATTATTTATTAAGTTGTGCATTGTTAAATGATATGTTGTGCACTATTATTCAACACACAATACTTTGATATGTTAAATGCTAAGTGTTATGGTATATGCTGGTTGCCTCTTTTGATGATATGCTAGTTGTGAATTAATGAGTTTATGAATTAATGTGACTAGCTAGACGTGAAAAAGCCAAGAACATGATAAGAAGGAACCCTTAGAGGTTAGTTCCAATATGATAGAATCATTTCAAAATTTAAATGAAGCATTCAGAAAAGAGAAGGAGCTAGTACCAGAACTACTAGAATATCCATGGGATAACAGATATGAAGGTACAATGCTTAATATGATTACTTCTCTACAGCGCATGCTGGATGCTAATATTCGAGGACTCCATGAGCATACTGCTCTGCATGGATAAAGGTTTCGGTTGGCATATATCCAGTTGTGCTAGAGAGGCATATGAGCTAGATCAGGTCGTCTAGAACCTGTAAGTCCAGTAGAGATGCCGGTACCAAAGGAAGCGCTTTTAGTAGAAGAAGAGATCCAGAAATAGGAGAGAACCCCAAATACACTTCATCTGGATCAGGAACTACTATGATAGTATCATCTCAAAGTTCAAGCGAGATGTGAAGGCAACCAAAAGATCAAAGGCTAAATTACATAATTTGCTCAGAGGAGAAAGTTAACGAGAAACTCAAACACTGTAAATTGAATACCAGTGGAATCATAGAACTACTTTTCTCCCCAAAGATGAAGATTTTATTTAGCCGAATAGTAAAGGCCAGAGAGGCCTTTGAGCTTGATTAGCCGTCGAAGGTGCAGTAGGGACATCCTCCCCAGTTGATATTGAAGTTAAAGAGTCCCTTAGTGATATTCGGATAGTCGGAGAGTTCTTAAAGGTATTTCCAAAAGAGATCAGTGGACTACCTCCACACAGAGAGGTGGAGTTTGCTGATCTATTACCAGGAATGAAACCGATTTCTAAGATTCTGTACAGAATGTTTTCAATTAAGAAGAAAGAGATAAAAGAGCAAATAGAAGAGCTATTAGAAAGGGGATTGTTATATCCAGTGTTTCCCCTTAGATAACCCCAGTTCTCTTTGTGAAAAGAAAGACATGAGTTTAGATTAATCTCAGATCAGGCTATCACTAGCTCCTAGTTAGAGCTAATGGCATTTTTAAGATGGCTTTCCGTACAAGATATGAACATTATGAGTTTATAAGAATGACATATGGTTTAATGGGTACCCCTGCAGTTTCCATGAACTATATGAATTGTGCATTTTGACAATACCTGGACTAATTTGTCGTAGTCATACCATAGTGCACTCCGGATCTTTAAAGGAATATAAAAAGGGCATCCGAGAATTTTATTAACTGTTTTGAAAGAAAAATTTTTATATGCTAAGCTCAGTAAGTTCTAATTATTAAAGGTGAAATTCCTAGGGCACGGATATCTCAGGATGGGGTCACAGTGGACTACGCCGAGTAAAGGCGGTACTGAGATAAGATCTGCCTAGGATAATAACCAAAGTTAAGAGCTTTCTAGGCCTAGCAAATTATTATAGATGTTTTATGCAAAACTTCCCTCGGATTGCCTTACTGCCAATTAAGCTCACTAGAAAGAACCAATCTTTTTCTGTGAAAAGACAAGAATATTTATACACATAATTTAGAGCTGGCAGCGATAATTTATACTTTAAAGATATGGAGGCATTTGTTATATAGAGCAACTATCAAGTTGTACTATGATCATATGGGTCTCAAGTATTCACAAGACCAGAAAGAGCTGAACTTGAGACAATTACATTGGACAGAATTGCTCAAGGACTACGACTATTGAATAAGTATTAGCTGAGCAAAGTAAATGTAGTTACCGATGTTTTAAGGCAAAAAGACAGTGCAGGTGGCTGTGATGATGATAAAAGAGCGAAAGTTGATATAGGATCCTAGAGATTGGGAAATATTGAGTTAGTTACAGTTAGACAGATATGGAAACACTCAGATCCTCAGTGATATAGAGGATGAGATTAAAGAAGCTTGGAAAGAGGATTGAATTACTCCTAGTATATAGAGACTCAGAAGAGTCTAGGAGAAGTTAAGGAAATCAACGAATCCTCTAAGGAAATAATTATATTTGAAAATAGATATTATATTCCTCTAAAGTATGTTATAAGACAGGGGATACTAGATGAGACTGAGTCTTACCTCTGTAAACGTGATAGAGGAGATGATTATGGAAAGAATCTCTGATAGTCCAGCAACGTTTGAGGTTATTAGACGTCCTAAGCTATTAGTAAGCTAGGTTATGATCATGTGCTGGACATGGTACATGTTATCAGAGATAAAGTTATATACATTAGAATCACCCAGAAGTTCAAAGAGTTACGGAAGCAAAGAGACAGGATAGATATAGTAATGAGATCCTGTCTAGTGATTCTAATGCCAAAGGTAAGTACAAGTATACAGTAAGAATAGTTGAAGTACAATTATTATACAAAAGTGATGTTTTGGGCTATAAATTATGACAGTCAAGTATGAGAATAAGTTCGACAGATGCTGAATAAGTTGTGGTTAATTTTCTAGAGAAATTAGAAAGTAGACAGTACCAAAAGTACTAGAGCTGTTGAAAGGCTTTATGATTATTATGAGTAAGCCAGATAGACTGTGATAGACATAGTAGCCACAGTAGCAGCAACAACAATTTCAGTAACCACAATAGACTTCCCAACTTAAGTTAGCCCAAGTTCAACAGCGATAAAGGCATAGTACTAGCAGCGGAGTTTGAGGATACTTCATGATGAATTATCTGCTAGTATATAGGCTTAAATCCTTATGTGATAAAAGATTCCTATAAGAATAAATTGTAAAGTCGAAATGACCATAGATGAGATGGTCGAGGAATCTTAAGAGCCTACCGAAGGTAAAGTCTAGTAGTGTATCATAACAATATGGATGATGAGAAATAGATGAAAAAGTGATATGTCACACCCGAGATCAGAAAAGGCAAATCATGTAAAATTTAAAGATGCCTTAGGCAGTAAGACTTAATCTAGTGATATTTCGCTATGTTTCCTAGCATCGCAGAAGGGTGTGATTCTCAAGCCAAGTATGTAAATGAGGAATGAAGTTCTCATCAGTAAATGCCACTGCTAAGAAAGTAAGAAAGTTAAGAAAGGTTCCTTGATTGGGACAAAGTATGTTACATTATGAAGAGGAGAGGAAGTACCCAACAGAAAGCATACCAGAGAACGTTTTAGCCAAAAAGTATCTCTCTAAAGTTTGGGATGGTGATTTTACAATGCCATCTCTGTAGCTAGGCGAAACGCCGCAGTTAGGCGTATGCTAAGTTGAATCGCCTTAGTCAGGTGAGCCACTTCCTGATAGACAGGAAGAAAGGCAGAACCCTGATAGACAGGGATCAGATGGGATTAATTGCCCTAGCATAAGGCAAGCTACTTCCTGATAGACAGGGAGAAGCATATTCCTGATAGACAGGAATCAGATAGAACTCTAATGGGAAACCATTGTGAGCTTTTCATGTTGTTCCACAAGAGAAAGAAAGCAGTAAAAGCAGGGCATATGGACTAGACCATTCCCAATACAAAAGGAGAGAAAGTAAGTTAATAGCAGTCAAGGATAGAATCCCTTGAATAGTTGGGTACTAGCTAGATCTGTAAGATGAACTGAATGTAAGTCCTCTCTCTGCAACATCATAGTTATGATCAGAAAAGAAGAAGTTAGGATTGTAGAATCCTAAGATATAGCATATGAGCATAGAATAAATGCTAAATGAATTGATGCTTGAGGATTCAAGCGGTATAGGAAAAGAGATATGGCATGAGAAATTTAAGTTAAGTTAAGAAGCATGAAAGGAAAAGAAAATGTTCTAGTAAATTGCAAGAGGAAAAGAGGAGTAAGCAAAGTCTAAGAAGACATGTCAGCTTCTACGATTAATCTTGGGGAATTATCAGACTAACTACCACTGAGGATAGACGACTTAACTATAGCTTATGCTCGATGGTCTAAAGGTTCCAAGGAGTAAAATGGCTCTAGTATCAGAAGTTCAAGAGACAAGAAAAGGCGATATGCCTCTAGAAGAGCAGTAGAGCTCTTAAAGTCTGCAGACCCAATTAAAGCAAGCAGAGAGCCTTTATGGCTCAGAGACACAAGTGTTATGTTGCTCTTTGGGACATGAGAATGAAATGATCAGGAACTAAGATTAAGATAAGAAGGTGTCCTCACGATGGTTAGCTAGTATAGAGAGGTACCCTTGATTATTTCCATAGATAGCTGACTGTCAATCAAGGCAAGCTTACTCCCAATTTCATAAATAAGGAAAAGTAAAGAAATGAAAGAGCAAACTGTAAGTCCTGAATGAGTGATAATCAGGCTGGTTAAAGAGAAAGAAAAGATGAGAAATGAAGAATATCAGAAAGCTTCACATATTAAAGCTTAAAGCCTCCAGTATAGATTATGAGTAATTGATTATGAGGCTAGTTAAGCAGCATGAGAACTAGAAAGTAAAGTAAAAGTTTCTCTGAACTATAAAAGCACAAGAGAACTAAGGGATGTAAGAAATCTTAAGAGTTCCCTATTAGAGTGCTAAAGTTCAAGAAAAGAATATGATGACTTAAAGGAGTATTATGTCTCCCTAAAGCCTAATATGAGACTATAAGGGTAAGTTAAGGAAGAAAGATAGAGAAAACTAGAAATTATACGAACTCACCAAGTAATGAAAGAAGAGACTCAAGGGTGGTTAAAAGTAAAGAAAAGTAGGACACAACTAATAAAAGTTAGTAAAGAATTAGGCTGACCAGATAAATGACCACTGAAATTTAGGCAATAAGCAAGATTGCCTGAGAAATTTTATTTTTTCAAAAGTAATGATCAGATAGTAAAGATCGAGAAGCTCTAATTAATAGAGAAATTGGCATGAATCGGAGACAGTCATAGAACGTCTTAGAATGCAAAACTAAAAAGATGTTACAAATTAGTAATAAATTCATGCCAATAGAAGAAGACGGCCATTAGAGTTGAAGTTGGAGAATAAAAATCTTTGAGGATATCTCCAATAATGAAGGTTAGGTCAGTCTTCAAGGCTAAATAAGCCTAGCCAAGGAGATGTATAAAGATAAAGGAATAGTTAATGTTTGCCTTTACCCCCAAGCCTGAGTCATAGTGCCAGTAATTTCCTATTTCCTGTATGAAAAGGAAGATCTTATAGCAGAAAATTATAAAGGTATTCTGGTAACGGTGATGTAGCCATGTTAGTATTAGTTTTCTATTGGAATTTCTAGAGTTTTAGAATCAAATTTAGTCCATACATGACCCTTTTATGCTTAAATTGGTATTAGGAGTTGTTGACTTGGATTAGTGTAATTTTGGGGTCATATGCCATGAATAATGATTTTATTGTGCCTAAATTGCATCATGAGCAAATGATACTGCCCATATTTGCTATTTGATTTCAGGAATTCCGAAAATGTAGAAGAAAAGCAGCTCTGGGAAAGTTCGCCACGACCAAATTCAATATTCGTCGCGACCAAAGTTCCAGCATCAGTCAAGAACTCTCGGGAGAGGTTCGTCGCGGCGAAAATCTCGTATCAGCACCTGATTTTTACTTCAGATGGAAATAACCTGATCCAACCTTGAAGACCCGACCCAGAACGGTTTTAATACCCCACTTAGGGTAAATTTTGGGAAGAGGAAGGAGGAGGAGGTAGAGAAGAGGCAAGAGAACTTACACCATTTTTCTCTCATCTACACACTCTCCAACCTTACCATCACTCATTTCTTTCACCATCCATCCATTCATAATGCTTCATCCTTCCATTTGAAGTATGATTCTTCCTTCCATTTGGAGTATGATTCTTCCTTCCATGAGGGGCTGAGCATCTCCAACCTCTTAAAGATGGAGTAAGCCGGAGTTTGAAGTACCGAAAGGGGAGTATTTGCTTTCAATCTGTATTTACGTTATAGATTACTTAGGATCCGAGTTGGACTATGTGATTTGTATGTAAATACTTGGTCTCGGTTGAGCCAAACTTGGATTATTGTGTATTGAGTTGTTTTGTGACTGACAAAGCTAAATGGAGTTCATTTGGTTTATTCAATGAAGACTTGTTGATTTCTTCTATCATCCTAGTTGTGCTTGGTTTTAGAGTCAACATGCATGGAGTTGATTTTGTCACATTGCGATTTCC
>JANTPZ010105277.1:0-10109 GCA_025593235.1 Vachellia pachyceras
AAAAAATCCATTAAACTTCATTAAACATGTTTTAAAATTCAACAATTGTTTTTTATGTAACTTCTTGTTATCCAATTTGATGGGCCGGCAGTGGGGTCGATTATCCCAAGTGAGTGACAGAGACGAAGGGCTGTTTGTGTGTGTTGGATGATGCAAGCAACGTAAAATCCAACAAGACTTTTTTTTTCCTACATGAGAGGGCTCAAACAACATCACAAAAAAACTACAGGGGTATTAGATCCCAAGCACTCATTAGAACCTAAGGTCCTTAAAGGAACTGGACAAACATCAAGTAAGACAGATTTGGATAACCTTTCGTTTGTTAAAGCATCAGCTTAATGGTTTTGGTCTCTTGGGATATATTGGACTCTCAACTCTCACGATTGTCTCATTAACGTCTGAATCTGTAAGAGCATTAGGTTACATGTTGTATCATTAGTGGCCCCATTCAACATGTGAACCATATTATTAACATATGATTCAAGGATTTTTTTTTTTGAAGCTATGGTCTTTTGCAAGACCCTTCAAAACTGCCCATTCTTCTACTTTTTGGGCACTACATGTGCCAAGGAAGTGAGTAAAACCCAATTTCCACTCATTACCATGGTCTCTAAACACTCCTCCACAGCCAGCCATACTAGAAGAAAATGTTGTAGCCCCATCCACATTTAACATAACCCATCCCAGCGGTGGTGGTTGCCAAGTTCTGTATGCAACTGGTTCTACAATTTGACAAAAGAAATATCGTGGGTCTGGACAAAATCTTTCCAAACTTGCAGAATAATCGCTATCGGATCTAAAGGTTTAGGAGAATCAGGATCAAAAGTGGCGTTATTTCACCAATTCCATAATTTCCAGATTGTAACTCGCCAAATGAGATCCCAATTACCATCGCAGCCTGCCCTAAATCTCTTTTCAGTTGAGACCAAACCTTCTTCTTCTTGTTTTTTTTTTTGCCGAGACCAAACCAAACACGTAAAGATGCAGCAAAAAATTGAGAATGATACCTGGAATGTATAAGCTTCAACCATAGGGTCTTAGCATAAGGGCAGTCTCTAAGAATATGCATACCATCTTCTATACCAGCATCACAACATCGGCAAATAGGGGAAGATCGAGACCATTTGCTTCTCCGGGAGTTTGTGGGGAGTCTTTTATTGAATGCAACTCAAATAAAGAATCCAAGACGTTCAGCACCTTGCCACTACCAAATGGCCTTGTATAAAAGACTATAATGATGAGGAGGAGCCTTCTCCAACAGATAATAAGCACTCTTAACAGTAAAAGACCCATCTGAGGTAGCATAATATGTCATTACCAGCTTCAATCATCTGATTCTGACCATAAAGTAGAGACCACTAGGGAGGCACGCAAGGAAAGTGCCAGGGACAGAACAAAAGCCCGAGATCGTGGGAGGGGAAGGGATTCTGACAGAAAAAGAGACCGAGAGGAAGTGGATGGGGACAAAACAAAGGATTCAGGTTTGGTTTCGATTCAGGTGTGCAATTAATAGGATGCTTTGGGGGAAAACATCACAAATTTGGAAGACAAAATGGATTGAGATCTTATATTTAGATTTAGATGTGTATGGATTAATTTTTGGAGACTAGATTCAGGGATAGAAGTGATAAAGGTGATTGCAGAGAATATATTTTTAGAGAATAGCTTCTAGAAAATTATGATTTTCAACTCTCAAACTGTGAATCTCTAGGCAAAAGTAGATTTTAGAGAAAAGAATGTTTGTGTCGATGATGACAAAACCATGATTTCTGTGGAAAAATTGATTGTAAGAAAAATGAATGTTAACCAATAAAGATTAATTTAATTGATAAGGGACTGGTTTCGCAGCTAATAAAGTTGTGAGTTCAAATCTCGCTACGGATGTAAGGACCTTGTTGTTAGTAGATGATTGTAAGAACTCTCTAAACCTTATTGGTGGCCCAAGTTAGTTTTGAGGACTCAAATCACCTAAACTGCTCTTTATAGAAAAGAAGTGTTTGGATTGTTTTTACTGAATTTCTCCAAAACCATGGTCTTGAAAATCACCAAACATGCACTTGTGACCAAATACAATCCACGATTAACACTTACATTAATGATAAGAGGGAGTTAGCATATGTGAGCGCAGCTATAACCTCGTTTATCTAATACTTCAAGCATATGTAGGTTTAAGGATGACATCTATGATCGTGTGTGGTGCTTGGACGATGTTTTCAATGATGAAGATGAAGGTTGGCAAAAATTCAATAGCTCAGAACATATTGATGTTGGAAGCATAAATGATTCTTATAAATTACCCTTACATGTGCTTATGTCTGCCATCAAATCATTGAATCTCTCTTATGCTTTAACGCTTGAATATGATTATGTCTGGGTAGACGAACCACTTGAGAAGTCTTACAAATATTATGTCTACTTTCACTTTGTTGAAATTGAGAACCTTCCGGCCAAACAAAAGAGAGTGATTGATATTTCTGTTAATGGTGAAAATATCAACTCAGAGCCGATAGCTCTTGAATGCTTAAAGCCTATGATAGTTTCTACTCTTACAGATCAAGAAGGTCTTCGTTTCAACATAAGTGCAGCTCTCGAATTAGATGTTGTTAACAGACAAAAAAACACCAGAGAAGATTACGAGCAGAGTAATTATTATTGCACTTGATATCTGAATAATACAATTACACTGCCTTATATAAATTGCTTTAATTTACAGCTGTACACTAACTGACATAACTAAGTTAGTTATTAGCTAACTGATATGATCGAGTATGTTGCTGTCATAACGGCTATCTAACTGAGTCTGTTACCCCCCGTAAGCTGGCGCATATATATTGATCATCCCAAGTTTGGATATTAGAGTGTGAAATGGTTGAGGGTTGAGGGGTTTAGTGAGAATATCGGCTAGCTGATGAGAACTTCGAATAGGTAAGAGTTGCAAAATGCCAACTTGTATCTTTTCTCGAACAATATGGCAGTCCAGCTCAATGTGTTTGGTGCATTCGTGAAATGTAGGATTAGCAGGAATATAACGAGCATATTGGTTGTCACAGAAAAGGATAGTAGGAGTGGGATGAGGAATATGTAAGTCAACAAGGAGATACAAAAGCCATTGAACTTCACATGTTGCTGATTGGTTGTCACATGTTGCTGATCCTAGAGCGTGGTATTCTGCTTCAGATGAAGAGCGGGAGACTGTTGGCCGTTTCTTAAAGCGCTAAGAGATGAGTGCTAGACCAAGAAAGATGCAAAAACCAGTCAGAGATCTTCGACTATCAGGACATCCGGCCCAGTCAGAGTCACGAAAACCTTGTAATTTGAAAGTGGAGTTGGAGGGAAAATAAAGACTTTCCATGGACAACCTTTTAGGTAGCGAATGACACGAAGTGCTGCATGATAATGAACAGTGGTGGGATCTTGAGTGAATTGACATCATTGTTAGACAGCATAGGATATGTCAGGCCTGGTGGTGGTAAGGTAAAGAAGCCATCCAACAAGATGACAATAGCTGGCAGCATCAGCAATGTCAGTACCTTGATCTTGCAAATGATGTGTGGAACGATCCATGGGAGTGGAAGCTGGTTTACAAGCAAGATGACCAGAGTCTACAAGAATATCAAGAACAAATTTTCTTTGGTTTAAGGAGATGCCTTTAGAGGAGCATGCCACCTCAAGTCCAAGAAAGAATTTTAATTTGCTAAGATCTTTAATCTTGAAAGAAAAATTAAGAAAGCTTTTGATTCTTTTGATTTCAGTAAGATCATTGCCTGCAATAATAATGTCGTCAACATATACTAATAAAGCAGTGAATGAAGCAGCATGTTTGTGAAAGAAAAGGGAGTAATCAGATTTGGATTGGTGATAGCCATAGTTGATCAAAGCGCTGGATAACTTGTAAACCATTGACGGGAGGCTTGCTTCAAACTATAAAGGGATTTTTGTAGTTTGCAAACCAGATTTGAATTTTCGGATGAAAAGCCAGGCGGAAGAGTCATATAAACCTCTTCATGCAAGTTCCTATGCAAAGATGCATTATTAACGTCCAATTGTTCAAGATGCCATCCAGAAGCAGCTGCAATAGCGATGAGAAGGCGCATGATAGTGAGCTTAGCAACAGGAGAAAAGGTATCAAAGTACTCAATGCCTTCAGTTTATGTGTAGCCCCTTGCCAATAATCGAGCTTTGTGACGTTCAAGGCTACCATCAGCATGGAACTTAGTCTTAAAGACCTACTTACAGCCAATTGGAGATTTGCCCTTTAGTAGATCAGTTAGTATCCATTTATTATTTTACTCTAGAGCTGAAATCTCAGCTTGCATAGCTTGTCGCCACTCAGGAAATTGAATAGCTTGATTATAGGTTTTTGGTTTAAGAGGTACAGTGATGGAATAAATGAAATGTTTATGAGAAGGAGATAAATGAGTATAAGAAAGGACATGCTGTAGTGGATACCTGCATTTTGAGGTCATGGAAACCGATTGGTCTGCTGCAAGTAAGGCACAATGATAGTCACACAAGTATGATGGTTGCTTATGTTCTCTGTTGGAGCGACATGGTAAATGAGAGGATCCTGGTGCTGTGGATGAATTTGAGAGAGGTAAAGAATGGTGTGATAATGGTGAAGGCTGTGGAATAGGAAGAAAGGGGTCTACTGGGGTAAAGGATTAAGGCAAATGAATTGGATCATTAAGGGTAGAAGGAATAGAAGAGGAGAATGGAAAAATTGATTCATAAAAGGTGACATGCTTAGAAATGAATATGGAATTGTTATTTAGATCAAGAAGTATGTGGCCTGTCGTGCCATGTTGAAAACCCAAGAAAACACATTTTCGGGCTCTAGTGGCAAATTTAGATCTGTGATTGGTGAGAGTGCATGCATAGCATAAAGAATCGAAGACCTTCAGATCTGCATAGTTAGGATGGGTGTTGTAAAGTAACTGGAATGGGGATTTATTGTTCAAAACAGGTGAGGGGAGACGATTGATTAAGAAAACAACATGTAAAATGGCATATGACCAATAAGCAATAGGTAAATGGGATTGAAACACGAGAGCTTGGGCTTTGTTGAGAATATATTGATGTTTTCTTTCCACCGTGCTATTTTGTTCAGGGGTCTAAATGCAAGAGGTTTGATGCAGAATGCTTTTAGATAAATAAAATGCTGCCGTTTGAAATTCTGGTCCATTATCTGTGCATATTGTTTTGACAGATTGGTTGTGCTGTTTTTCAAGAAATATTAGGAGATTTTGAAGGGAAATTCGAGCCTCTGATTTGTGTTTGAGCAAACAAGCCCAGGTATGTTGTGTGAAGTCATCTACCACAGTTAAAAACATATTTATGACCATGGATAGAAGAGATATTGAAGGGACCCAATATATCAGAATGCACAAGTTCAAGGAAATTAGAAGAAGTTGTAGTACTTGTAGGAAATGGCAATTTTCACTTTTTAGCAAAATGGCATACATCACAGTTTAGATTGTGAGGTTTACAAGAAATGAAAGGAAATTGAGAGTTGAGAATGTTGGAAACACCAGAAGATAGATGGCCTAATCTGTAATGCCACAAATGATAATGAGATTCGGAAGAAGGAGCTGAATGGAGATTGAGTTGACATGAGCAGCATAAATGTTGTGACTGTGAAGAATGTATAGTCCTTTAGAAACTTCAGCAGTACCAATCATTTTCCAGGGCCTCAGACTCTATATAATACATTGAGAAGTAAAGAAAATGAAACAGCAAGGGAGTTGCAAAGTCAGTTGGGTAACAGAAATGAGATTACAATGAAATACATGTATGTAAAGAACATTTGTAAGAGACATGTCAGGGGTGATCTGAATAGTTCTAGAAATATTGGTGAGAATGGTTGACTTGGTGGGGAGAGTGACATGTATTGGTGATGTAACAGCCCAGCGCCCTCCCTCACAAATATTGTCCCTATTTGCAGCCGTAGCCAAGAGCAGGGTTTTGTTCCTCTGGGTGCAGCCGTAGCCACCCAGAAAACGCGTCCACGAGAGGAAGGTATACACACCCTTATAGGGCATACTTCATCCTCCTTCCCAACCGATGTGGGACTTCACAATCCATCCCCCATAGGGGGCTAGCGTCCTCGCTAGCACACCGACCGGAGGCTTGGCTCTGAAACCACTTGTAACAGCCCAGCGCCCTCCCTTACAGATATTGTCCCTGTTTGCAGTCGTAGCCAAGAGTAGGGTTTTGTTCCTTTGAGTGCAGCCGTAGCCACCCAAAAAATGCGTCCATGAGGGCAAGGTATACACACCCTTATAAGGCATACTTCGTCCTCCTTCCCAACCAATATGGGACTTCACAATAACTTATAACCCCCTAAACAATTTAACCATATATTTTATTCAAAATGAGTTACGTAACTTGTAATCCATTCTGATACCATTTGTAATTCCAAAGAAACCACACATTTAAAGATAATTAGTTATTAAATCCTCAAGGTCTAGGGTACAAAAGTTGTGGGTGAGACACCCAGCCCACAAACCTTTCACAATATCACATTATCACATCGACCCAGGGTACAAAACTCACCCACAAGTCACCATCATAAGTCACAAAAACCAGAACAGTTATTAATAATCCCATTAACAATATAAGTCCAGCTATATTTCTCAAATCAATACTTAATATCTCACACATATCACAAGACAATTTATTAATGGGTATAATTTCACAAAATAACTATAAAGGTAGAATCAAATTATGCAAGCCCTATAAGTTTTGCAATATACATTTCTCTTTATTAAACCTACAGTGATGGCTACTATCAAACTGTTGGCTCCTTCCCTTCACGCCTAGAACCACTAAGTTCCTCTCCTGAAAAAATATATATCGATAGGGTGAGACATAAAGTCCTAGTAACCAATAATCAATTCACAGAATATACAATATAGGATTATAAGTCAGTGAAGTAGTGCTAATATACGATATTCAAACAAAATAATGTTTTCCATTCAATACAATCAGAATGCACAAGTGATCCCTTCAACCTACTCCTCCATATCACTCCATCACAACTCCCCACAATAAATCTTGGCCTCCCTCCTGGGTCTAGGCCGACTCCCCACCTGAGTGTGAGTCACAATACAGCCAACCACTTTGATCAGTAGTGGGGCAACTGCGAATACATTCACAATACATTACACAAGTCCCATCATCACAAGATCACCCAACTACTTCTATACACCTAATATGTCAATTCCCCACAAATGCACAAATTCACAATATGTTACGGATAAAGATAAATTATGAATAGCTCATCAAACGTATCTCTAAGAAAAACATATAATTTATATATAAAGAAAATACTTCCCACTTCACTAAAATTGAACATATAAAAATAGGGATAAAATTCGTAATACATAATGAAGTATCGAAAATACCTTACAATCCATGCAAAGCATATAAAATGAATTAACATCAGTTACCTCAGCTCCAGGATACTTGCAAGCTCAAGCCACAAAAGCACCAACCACACTCAAATCAATCTACACAGTGATATGGATGCAAATTTAATACATATAAATTAATTAACTAACTTGTTCATAACTATTTAAAGTCTTACAATAATTATTTAGGATTCATACTCCTTAGTAGACTCTCAACTATTTAATCTACCCAAAGTTCAATCATTTCCCTCAACCCAAAGATTTAATTAATTCACAAATCAATTTTGATTACACAATTCCCAATTAAAAGTTTAGGGTTTTCAACATAAAACTGTTAAATCATATATACTCTGAACCTTTTCAACATGATAAGTTGATTAACACTTCAAAAATAGTTTCAATAACACTTATAAATCATTCAACCCCAAATCTAATATGTACAAACCTCCTATATAGAATAAATTATAAACTAATTAAATTAAATAATTACTTTAAATTATAACAACAGTCAAATCATGAATAAAAAAGAAGCAACATTAACCGTTATTTCCTCTCTACCTTTCATTAGACAGTTCTTGACAAAACTCAATCATTATATCAAACCCTAATCCTAAATTTTAGTCTGATCAGAATGATATTACTACCGTTAGAAAGAGAAAATTATTTAGAAAAACTTTTACCGTTAGTATTCTAATTACTACAGTTGCTAGTGAATCAGCCTTTAGCATTGGTTCACGAGTCCTTACAAAGTATCGAAGTTGTATTCTTCTAGAAAACGTTCAAGCTCTTATATGTACCCGTAATTGAATAGCGGGTTTTAATGTAGTGGTAATATTTATCCGTTCATCTTTTGTATACTCATTTTTTCAAAATATAAATATTAAGTTTGACTTCTCACTTGTCCATTATTTGTGGCAGATGAAGCTGAGCAAAAGGAGAAGGATGTTTTACTTGAACAAAAAGGAGGAGGAGGAGTTTTAGAAATTGTTTCAAATCCTCTTGTTTCATCTTGAATGGATTCTTGAATGTTGACTATGGATTATGACATTATGTATTGTTCAATTCTATAATTCAGCTTCTTTTGTCTATTCTCCAAATTGGATGCTTCTTCTTTTCTTGTATTTTCCATTTCATCTACTCTTATGCTTCTGTTGAGATTGATGAGGCTATATTCAAGGGTATAGCCTGATTTCGTAATGCAATTATGGATGAAGAAATGTGTGCTTGCCGTTTAGCTGTTTAAGTATGTTTATTGAATTGATATTGATATTCTCTTGATTGATTTGATTTTGATTTCATCCCTAGAATATGTCTCTGGAATACCCTTTCTTTCCAACTTCCTTTTATCTGTTCATAGCAATTTGAAACTAAAAATCAAATCAACAAATCACGTCACTGAATTCTGCTTCTGTTTTTGGAGGAGATGATTGTGCTTTTGTCTAATTATTAGCTGCTTCTCGTTTCATTATTAGCTACTTCTCATCATTGAATTCTGCTTCTGATTATTAGATGCTATTATTATTATCTGATTATTAGCTGCTTCTCGTTTCATTATCTTCCACTCTACTTCCATTGCTTTTGTCAGTGCATCAACTTTCTTTGTGAGCATCTGAAAATTCAGTATTTCATGTCTTTAAGGTCTATTTAAGAACATGATAAAGAAGCTGTGTGTGTTAAAATTACCTTAATTTCATCATCTTTGGATTGCAAATTACTATCTTTAATTTCATAATACTTCCTCAAATTGATAACCTCTTTCTGATGCCTACTATATAGAAAACTTGAGACCACATCATTGCTGCCCAAATCACTACTGGTCATGATGTTGCACTCTTCATCTATTGATCTGTGTTGATGCTAAAGCTATTGAAAAAACAAAAAAATGGCGGGCTGGCAGGCTAGGCTCAGGAGTCCGACTGCACAGCCCGACTCCTTCCAGCCCGTGGGCTGTAACGGGCTGGAGCGGGCCAGCCCGTTTTCCCAGTACTAATTTTGACTACTTAACAACACTATTATCATTCTCCCTTAATTTGAGGTACATTTTATAACTGCTTAACTACATTTATGTATCTAATAAGTCTGCAAATAGAGAATTAGAAGCTGGTTTAGTTGGCCCATAAAAAATTTTGATTAGTGGCTGGTATATGAAGCACTTAGATTTCCTTATTTTGATGCTCTATCATACGCGATTTGAGGCAGTGTCAAACAAATGAGAAAATTCCCCTTTAATTTCTTTTTCAATTGCTCAAATATTTTTTGTATTTTTCCTATTGGTCATTGTATTTATGATAAAATGAGTGATATTTTAATATTTTACATATATATGAAATGATGCACTTTTGAATTGTAATATCCACATTTTTGTAACTTGAATTAAAGGCTAGACCAGTTACTTATGTGATAATCTATGACCCATAAATAAGGAAAAATATAGAGGAAAATGCCTAAAGGAAAGAAAGATTATAATTGACTAAGTCCCTAGTCTTGGGAAGTCTAAGTGGAAATGACTAAGGGTAAAATGGTCATTTAGCCTACATGATAAGGGCAAAATGGTCATTTTGACTAAAAGATCTAGGGCTCAAAGTGTCATCAAATAATAAGAACATTTTGGTAATTTGGTCAAAAGTCAACCCAAAAGTCAAAGTTGACCAAAAATGTCAAAAGTCAACCAAGGGTAAGGTTGGAATTAAGAAAGAGTAG
>JANTPZ010105278.1:0-11687 GCA_025593235.1 Vachellia pachyceras
ATGCTTATCAATGTGGAAACTGACTACAAGCTTTTTGTGAATTAAAATATTTGATTATGGGAAGGATTCATATTTCCCACAAGAAACTTCTAATTTTTTATTAAATAAATTAAAGATAACTGTTGACTATATGCAGCATGACCTCATTCTGTTGAAGCTGGAAGATCTGTTTGTTTACGCTGAGTGGGGAAAGTGATGATTATAAATATTTTAAAAATAAATCAATCAAAGTTATATCCTAATTTAGATTTATAATTCAATATAATGCTTGAGTCATGATGACTCACCATTTTGAAGGGTAAAACGGAGAGAATCGAGAAAAATCTCTATTAGAGAATTAATTATAAAACGAGATATTTCACATATGTGTAACTGAACTTTCATATTATATGTAATTAAGCTTCCACATGTGTAACTAAACAAATCTTATTCTTCGATTAATTCCCTGCTAGGGATTTCCCCCAAATTTCCCTAAATTTTTCTTTAATGAATCCCCTAATGGGGATTTTCCCCAAATTTCCCTAAATTTTTCTTTTTATTATTATTATTATTATTATTATTATTATTATTACTACTACTACTACGTAGAGGCAATGTTAGAGGACTTATATTGAATTATAGTTTGTGTCATCCTGGCAGAAGGGTTATACTAATATTCTCTATATTGTCACAATTTCAAATGTCGGACAAATTATGATGAATATGGGGCTCGTAACAAAATTTATATAATGCAGAGGTTATCACAATTATTTGTTTATCACAATCATTTGTTTCGTTAAGTACACGTAACCTTTCATAGAAAATAATCATGTTTGAAATACGGTTGAATAATAAATGTGAATACATTTTATAATGAAATTGACTGTTCAAGATAGTTGTCCTTGCGGTGAGCAAGAATTGAGGAGTCATACCTTAATTAATGGTTCTGTTTGGCAAAACTTTTAAGGATTCTAAAAGCACGTTCAACAGTATTTTTCTGCAAAATAAGAAAATATCCTTCACATATTTATCTTGATTTACGTAAAAGTACTTCTCTACCGATTTTTCAATCGAGTCCAATGATAAGGTCCCTCTTTCGTTTTTTGGGATAAGAGGATAAGTTAGAGTTTGGATAGTGTCGATATTATGTATTCATAGTTATCTATCTGCCCCAAAAAATACAGATGTTAGTCTAAATCAACTAAGAGCTTGTTTGGTTTCACTTCCTGAAGGATTTCGGGTGTACCTGGAGATGCCGAATTACGAATCTGCAGATACCCACGTGGAATTCGGATCACAATGGTGGATCCAAACACAAGACACAGCACAAACACCGAAGGCAAAAGGAGAGGAGATGAAAGGATTCTCTGAAAGAGAAAAGGGAAGGGAGAAAACTTGTTTTCTCTGTGCGTTATATCTGCCGCCTTTAGGGAGCCACACACCTCTCTTGTAACTTCCCACTAGGGTTTAGGTTTACACATTTGACCTAGCCCATGGACATGGGCCTAATCCATCAAGGGTGGCCCATATTCCAACATCTCCCACTCACACTCAGTAGATTACGAGACGTGGGCCACATCCTTCTCTCTTCTTCCTTTCATACTAGGTGTTTTGCCGTGACCACATGGGCATGACATCTTTTAGATGTTTGTACTAAAAATCCTTTTCACATGACCAGCACAAGACAATCTTTCTTCATGTAGCTTGAATCTGGTTGTTATGCCTCATATGTCCTAGATTTAACCAAAATACACTTTTACTTTGATGAATCTAATCCCTCCCAAGTCAACATAAAGCTTAGATCGTCTTTTTCGTATGCGTGGTGTCCACACTTATGAAATTTCAAAGTTGATATCATAAGGGACATGTCACAGACATCGGCATAGTTGTGTATTTATCAGGTAATTTTCCTTTCGCCCATATATCATTTTGATGTACATCAACCGCTTTCCTAACATAGTACCTTGTATCGCATCTATCATGATAGTAGGATGTACGTTAAGGTAGCAGTCCAAAGTCAAAAGACATAAATAGAAATATTAATTTCTTGGGACACATACAGCAATGAAGCAGGGATCCATTCACTTGCTTCCCTTTTGCGGTTCTATAACACATGTGGTATGAATCACATGCTACGGTGTTTCTCTTATACTTAAGAGCGTACTTCGTTTTGATACTTATTATCAACACCGTACAGACTTTTAGTCTAGATGTTCCCAACATCTAAACCTAAATTCTTCTATGTCTCATTCTCATATAACGTCAATATTGAAGAATTTGTTGTTTGGTAACAGGCATCATGGGAGCGGGTTCCCATGATTCGAACCATGTTTTATAGTTATATACATTGGATCTCATCCCGACATGCTACACAGTTGCCGAGGCGACACAATTTGTATTTCTTCTCTACCATATCAACATTCCTACTGCCTTACTGGTGAATACAAGTGTATCATCTTTGCATACTCCTACTGAGTATCAAAGGCGGTAGCTCGTGTGAGAGAGCCTACCTCACCTGCCTATACGACATACTAGACATTGTATACTTGTACACAAACACATGAATTAATCACGAATTCAATATACAGTATCCATAATTTTACGTTTTGCATATACCAATAGCCTTTACATGTTTCTCAAACATTTCTCTGGCAATTGGTTTAATCAAGGGATCTGCGACCATATTTTTGATCGAAATATGATGTACATTAATCACTTTGTGTGCTATATAATCTCTTACAAGATTATACTTAATATCAATGTGATTTTTCTCGTTATGATATTTGGGGTCTTTTGTATAGGTTATGGCTTTGGTATTGCCACAATATATTAACATAGGATTTGTATTCTCATTTCCAAATCCAAGGTGTTCAATAAACCTTTTCAACCATATAGCCTCCTGCACTGCCCCAGTGCAAGCCATAAACTCAGCTTCCATTGAATATAGGGCTATGCACGTCTGCTTCTTGCCACTCTAACTTATGGTGCTATTTAGCAAGAAGGTATAACTTGAAGCTGACCTTCGTTTAACTTCGTCTCCGCCTACTTCAGTGTCGGAGAATCCAAGAAGCCGCAATTCGCTTCCTTGATAAGTTAGTGCATAATCCGTTTTGCCCTTTAAGTATCGTAGAATCATCTTCATAGCCTTCCAATGCTGTCCGTCAGGATTTGACTGGAACCTATTTACCGGTCCAACTGCGAAACAAAATATCTGGTCTTGTACACATCATTGAATACATTAGATTTCCAAAGGCACTAGCACAAGGAATTGTTTCCCTTCTCTTCTTAGCTGATTCAGTCTTGGGACACATTTTAAAATATAAGCTGACTCCAGTTGTTACCGGGGTATATAAGGGATTGCAGTCACTCATGTTGAATCGCTGGAGAATTTTCTTAATGTAATTCTCTTGTAAAAGAGATATAATTCTCTTTGAGCGATCGTTGGATTTTAACACCAAGTATACATTCTGCTTCTCCCATGTCTTTCATCTCAAAAATCGATGATAGCCATTCTTTAACTGCTAAGATCGAATTTTGGTGATTACTGGCCAACGGTATGTCGTCTACATATAATGACAACATAATAAAGTTATCATCAAACTGCTTAATGTAGACACAGTGGTCTTCTTTAATCATTTCAAAATTGTATGAGGTTATCGCTCTGTGAAACCTCAGGTACCATTGTCTGGATGATTGCTTCGGTCCATAAATGGACATTTTAAGCTTACAAACTTTACTCTCTGAGCATTTCTTTACAAAACCTAATGGTTTTTACATATAGATTTCTTCATCCAAATCTCTGTTTAGAAATGAGTTTTCACATCCATTTGATGTAACTCCAAATCTAAACTTTTACTATTGCCAGAATTAGCCTTAGGGAATTAAAGCGTACAACAGGTGAGAAGGTGTCCTCGTAATTGATACCTTCCTGTTGTGTACACCCCTTCGCTACCAGACGTACCTTGTATTTGTCAATTGATCCATCCAATTTTCTTTTTGTCTTGAGAACCCACTTGTTCCCAATGGCCTTTCGACCTTTTGGTAGATCAACGAGTTCCCAGACTTGATTCTTTCTCATTGAATCAATCTCTTCTTCCATTGCCTTACACCATTCGTTCTTGGCAAGGCACAACAAGGGTTCTTGTACAGAACGTGGCTCATCATTTCCATTCGGAGTAACCATGAGTGTTTTCCCCTCTATTGGGAAGTGCTTTTTGGGTACGTTTCCCCTGTCACTCCTTTTTATAGAGACCTCTTGTCTCTTTTCGACCTTTAGGTAGATCAACGAGTCCCAGACTTGATTCTTTCTCATTGAATCAATCTCTTCTTTCATTACCTTACACCATTCGTTCTTGGCAGGGCATAACAAGGGTTCTTGTACAGAACGTGGCTCATCATTTCCATCCGGAGTGACCATGAGTGCTTCCCCCTCTATTGGGAAGTGTTTTTTGGGTACGTTTCCCCTGTCACTCCTTTTTGTAGAGACCTCTTGTCTCTTTCGTCTCTTTTGTTTAGGCCTTTATAAAGGCCTTTATGAGCCTTTTAATCTCCCACTCAGATCGCTATATCCCATAAAGAGATTCTATTCGAATTATGTCTCCCTGCTAGGAAATTCCATTTTAAAAATACAGCATCCCTTAATTCAATTTCAGTTACTGTTCCATCTTCGTTTTCACTTATGAAAACGTATCCTTTTGATTTTTTTGAGTATCTTATAAGGATATACTTCTTTCCTCCAGGATCCAACTTCCCATACTTGTGGGAATCATTATGAACTTAAGCAGCCGACCCCCGGGGTCTCAAGATACTTAAATTTGGCTTGCGTATCGTCCATAACTCATAGGGTGTGGAAGTAACTACTTTTGAGGGTATACGGTTAAGTATGAAGGCTGCTGATAATAAGGCATCACCCCAATACGAAATTTGCGGGTTTGCTTGAGCCATCATCAACCTAACCATGTTTAGAAAAGTCATATTTCTTCTTTCGGACACTCCATTTTGTTGCTGAGTGCCAGAGATAGTCAACTGCCTAATTATCCCTTTTCCTTCACAGAGCTCTTTAAACTGATCAGATAAGTATTCTCGACCTCGATCATTACGTAATGCTTTAATTTTACGTTCTTTTTTATTCTCTACCTCATTCATGTATCGTCTAAAATGCTTCGGGGCTTCAGACTTATGTGAGATCAAATGGACATGACCATATCGTGAAAAGTCATCAGTAAAGGTAATGAAATACCAAGCTCCGTGCCTTACCCTCACACTCATGGGACAGTGTATATTAGAATGGACCAAATCCAATGGATTTTCAGCTCTAGTTTCTGAACCGAAAGGTTTTCTAGTTGCCTTGCCAGCTTAACAACATTCACAAAAAGGCTATTTCCATATTTGGAACTTCTCTAGTAAACCTTCCTATGCTAGTTTAATCATTCGATTCTAACTTATGTGCCCTAGTTAGCATGCTAGATATTCATGCCAACTATTGTATTGGAGTTTAACAAAACAGTCATGCAAGTCGAAATCATCAATAACATTCATAACAAAGAACTTTCTTAAAAGGAAAGTTAAACCGTAGAAGGTTTCGTTGCCAAAAATGTTAGCAACCTTGCCATAAACATTCACATCAAACCCATAATTCAAAATACATAGTACAGAAACTAAATTCTGCGATCTTTGCATTATTGCCAACACAAAGTCATCTGCATTGATGCGGCAACTGACGGTTTTCCTCGAAGGATCCTCAATCTTTCGTTACATGATCTGTTGAGCCTGAGTCCAAAATATAAGAAGAAGATCTACGTTCAGTGAGAAAAGAGGTACTCGATACATAAGGATCGTGTGAATTCATATAATTCACTAGCACCTTTCCACAGTCGTTTCGCCTAGGCAGTCCCTTGAGAAGTGATCTTTCTTCAGGCAGGCATATCATTTGACCTTATTCAGGTCAACATTCCTCAAGCCGCCTTTAGATCACTTCTTAAATTGCTCTTTGCCCCTTTTGAATTTAGGAACATCCTTCCTGCCTTTTCCATAAATTTTCTTGCCCTTCTTAAAATTGGGCTTGAAATGGAAGGGCCTGCATTCTCAGTATTACAGGCATACCCAGAAAACCTAAATGCCTTCAAGCGTTCATCCTCAAGCTCAAGGTGCTTTACAACATCATTAAAAGTGATGATATCACCGTTATGAGTTAAGCTGACTTTCATATGTTCTACACTATGGGAAAGTGACCTGATTACAACCTGCAATTGCTGTTCATCAGTCAGTGTATGTCCAGGTGAGCTCTCTAATCATGTTTGACATATCTTAAAGGTGCTGCTTCACGGGTATATTACCCCGAAGTTTATACGTGTCAAACTTGATCGTTAACCTCCTAAGCTTAGTGGTTGAAGTTCCACCAAACTCATCTCTAAGAGCCACCCACATAGCATGTACAGTTGGATGCTTTTCATACTAGCACATTAGGTCATTCTCCATTGTGCTCAGCAAGTGACTCTTGCAATGCTATTCTTTTTCCATGCCTGGTATAACTCCAGGTTCCTTTTATGCTGGGTTGAAGTCCCAACTTCAGGTTCCACCAAAATGGTGGTCAATTGCTCAAGGGCCTCATGTTCCTCCAATATATATACACCTTACAGTGCCACATATCCCAGTCGTCACCATTCAGCTTACCCCCTTTATTCAATTCGGTAGTTATGCTTTTCGTTGCCAATTTCTGGTCTGAGGTGACAGGGTATCTTTTCAATAAATATTTTCTCATATAGCT
Organism: Vachellia pachyceras; assembly: GCA_025593235.1. NCBI lineage: Eukaryota > Viridiplantae > Streptophyta > Magnoliopsida > Fabales > Fabaceae > Vachellia > Vachellia pachyceras. The sequence goes on from JANTPZ010105278.1 coordinate 6,746, forward strand.
GAGTTTTTAGCGATTATGTAGCACATCACAGCATACAATGTCTTATACTTATATTATTCTTAACAAGGATATAATTTGATTACTAGATCTGCGATCAGGAGAATACGTTTGTACCTCCCATCACACAAACACTAGTAACTACATTATTTTCTTTCAAGAATTTTATATAAGTACTTCTTGAATCGCCAACATTTAGAAGTCTCATTTTCTAAAAGCTCCCACTTATCAAAAGCGTAACAAGGTGACATACATGTGAATAACAATAGCGATTCCATAACAATTCACATGAACTAAACATGTCACATTTCACAATGCATTTAGTCATAATCATACACCAGGTCATGTTCTAAATATGTTAACTAAACATTGAGGGTAAACACATAAATATAAAGTACAATAGGTTTTTAGATATTTGCAATACATTTGTTGACTATTTATTTTCTTTTCAGTCTTTTAAATTATTGGTTCTTGTTCAGCATAAATTTCGTTATTCTCTTTACTACATTAACCCATTGGGTCCGTTTGGCAAAGCGGTGGAGAAGTACTTATGGGCTTATTCACACAAGTCGAGGCAAATATGTGGAGGAGATTGTCTTGTTTTGCGAAAAAACACTGTTGAACGTGCTTATGGCTACAAGCTAAGTGTTGCCAAACAAGCACAATGTGAATGTGCTTGTAGCTCTAAATGCTACACTATACTTCACATGACATTCACATAGAATTCTGCAGTTTCATTATCAGTTATGCTTTTACATAGCTCCCATTTATGTCATATATGTTTTTTTATTCTTAAATATGGTTGTTCTCATTACATGCCATAGCAGGGAAGAAGGGTTGATCGACCTCTTAATCACAGTCTTGAGGTTTTGAATTGAATGAGAACGGGTACTCAGGACCTGGGTTGAAGTAGACCTCTTGAGGTTCCACTAGGCCTTCCTTAAGGTCCTGATTAGGACCCCCTTTTGGATCCTCTCCAGTGTCTTTCTCATGTCCCTGTAAGAATCTTCCTCAAGATCCTTTCCAACCGATTTCTTCCTAAAATCCTCTTCAAATTTTTGTTCAGGATCCTTGTCATGAACATGTTCATTAACATATTCAATGTACACTAGTCCTTTTAGACAGTGTTTCAGTGCTTTCAAAGATTTATTGTACCATTATTTTTCAAAACATTGATTTGAAATTATTACATTGAAATATTTTCAAAAAATCTTTCATTAAGCACTGATTTTCATTAAAAACATATCCTGAATTGCCTTATAAGATAGGCAGATTATATATCAAAATGAAGATATCGAATTTTAGGATTTTTAGGAATAAACCGCGTCTCATTTGGAGGTTCCACGCGCTCTCACGCGCCCCAAGTAGGGTAAATTTTGGAAAATTCAAAAAATTGGACGAACCCTACTCTTGGCCGGTGGCGCGTGTAAGCCACGCGCCGCCTCAACGTGCTCTTTTTTGTACACACGCCGCATCGCTGGTTTCCACGCGCCGTCATGGTACTGATGAAGTAGTCCACGTGTTCATCGGATTTGCCACGTGGCTTTACTCACCACGTGGTCTCTTCCCCTCTTTTTTTTCTAAATTAAATATTATACTATTTATATTTTTTTTATTTTTTTTCTCACGGTCTGGGCCTTTTTGGCCCAGTCCGTCAAAATTTTTTTTATTTATCCAAAACGCACAGTTTTGGTTAAACCTGCGGAGCCCTAGTACCCGACCCGATCCACACACTGACCCAGTTCCTGCCACCGCACTGCTCATCGTCTTCTTTGTTTTTTTCGGCAATTACTATTCATCCAATAGACTGATATGTTTTTCAACCATATCTTCGCCGTCCGATGTCCGTTTTTCGTGTTCTTGGTGTCTATTTGTTCGTTTCGACGAGCTCTACATAATAGGAGTGTTTTTAAAGTCTAGGTCTTTCTCATTTTTTGGAAAAATATGACGAAAGTCAAGAGGCGCTTTCCTTCCATAACTTCTTCGTCCGATGTCCGTTCTTCGCGCTCTTGGTGTCTACATTCTCGTCTTGAAGAGCTCTACACTATGGACATATTTTCTAAGCCTAGAACGTGTGTTTTATGAAGACCCAGATATAGACGCTTGATGAAATCCGTTTTCTTTCGGTTTTCTCATTTTACTTTGTTTTACTAAGGCATTATGCATGTTCCCTGGGTACATATACACACATAGACATGCGAAAAATTTAAACGGAAAGGAAAATCATGGTAGCCACTGCATATAATTAAAATCGCAAAACGAAAAATGAAATCAAAAAGAGACAACGTAACATGCTTCAACGAAATGGGAATATTATCATGGAAGCGTATACCAGATATGCATACACAGTCTGTGCAAAAAAAATTGCCTTAGGAACTTAAAAAGCTCTGATACCACTGAAGGATTTTAGGCGTACCTGGAGATACCAAATTACGAATCTGCAGATACAGAATTCAGATCACAATGGTGGATCCAAAAACAAGACACAGCAAAAACACCGAAGGCAAGAGGAGAAGAAATGAGAGGATTCTCTGAAAGAGAAAAGGGAAGGGAGAAAACTTGTTTTCTCTATGCGTTATATCTGCCACCTTTGGGGAGCCACACACCTCTCTTGTAACTTCCCACTAGGGTTTAGGTTTACGCATTTGACCTAGCCCATGGACATGGGCCTAATCCATCAAGGGTGACCCATATTCCAACACTTCCCAAAACTTAGGTTTGGGTTAAAAACCTAAGGTTTACCTCGAAACCTAGGTTTTGTTCAAGTATTCATATTTTTTAAAAAAGATATTTTGGATACAAAATCTCGGTTGGAAGCATATGTTTTGAAAAAAGTTATTTTCTTGTTAAATCATACATTCTCTCCTAATAAATTTTCTTTCTACTTTTTCTGTAAAAGACAATAACTTCCTAGACAAAATCACCTTTTATATAGGTTTTGCCTCGGAATTCGTAAAAGTTATTCTCCAAAACCTAAATTTTACCTCAGAATCTGTAAAAATTATTCTCAAAAAGACTTCTAAACAAGCCATACCATATACTCCGAATAGCATAAGCTGATTGTTCGCATCGTAAATTTACGAGCCATTTCACTAATTCATCAGCACATCTCAGCGCCTCCATGTGGGATTGACACAGGTGGAGATCCCAGTTCAAATAAGTTAGATTTCTTCTCAATGAATATGTTTGGGATAACGTTTGGAGGAATACGTTCACGTAAATCAAAATAAAACACATTTTTACATATTTATGTCATAAACTGTAAATCGAGCTGAAAGTAATTTTATCGTTAATGCATGGCCCTGCTTGGAATCACGTGGAAAAAAATTAAACGTGTGTTTAACAATATTTTTCCTTCAAAACGAGATAATCTCATTCATACATTTACCTCGTAAATGGTAAAAACACTTCTTCATCGCGTTTTCAAACGAACTCAATCCAAACATACCAAAAATAATATCGTCTGTTGGAAGATGATGTTGTTTGCAAATGGCCATAATCCATTAGAAGGAGCTTTTATAGGCTGAGTGGAATCTGAAAATAATTTGGTTTTCTTCCAAGACATAGCCATGCAATGAACAATGTAGGAAGGAAAGAGTTAACTTTGTTAAGGGAAGCAATCATGATAATTTTTTAATAGAAAGATATAAAAGAGTGCCTGGCCATGTGATTGGAGATAAGTTATATGGGAAAACCTGAAAAGATAATTTACTAAAGGGATAATCGCTGATGCATCTCCCATTAGAAAATTGATTAGAAAATAAGATATGTCATATGAAAGTTCAGTTGCATGAGTGGAAGCTTAGTTGTATATAAAACGTGTGAAAGTTCAGTTACATATTATAAAAACTGAATTACATTTTGTGGAATGTCCCAATTAATTTTTTAAAGTAGGATTTATCCACAGTTCACTTTGTGCTAAAAGCTTGACAAGTGACAAGCGAAAGAATTGTTGTTGGTGAAGGCAAAAGAAGGAAAGAAATAATAACTTTGATTTACTAATTGGCAGTTTGGCATGGAGACGACTCCAATGCCATAACTACGGACACATTTTGGATTGGGATCCCAACAGAACATAAACCCTTTTTCCCCCAAAAAAAACCCTGGATAGCATTATTAATGTACTTGAAATAGCATTTCATGTTGACGAAAAAGAAACTTGAAATAGCATTTCACTATTTAAAAATGAGATTCTAACAATTTAATGAGTTGTGCAAAATCAAAATCATTTCACAATTGTTTTTTGGTTGTGATGTTTTTGTTCTCTTTATGACTCTAATATTCTTCCAAGCTTTACACGGTTGATTTCGCTTGACGATAGAGTCGGTAATATGAGTCGGGTCAATCCAACAAAAAGTGAGGGATATGATTAACTAAAAAGTTATACACTAAAGGCGGGTTTGATCTTTTTATCCAACCCCAAGGGTTGGATCCACCAACCTTTTTTTAAAAAAAAAAATTAAAATTGATTAATAAAAAAATTAAGAATAATTTCTAGTCAAAATGTAAATCTAATAAATTAATATTGGATGATTGTTGATAATTTAATTTGTGGTTTTTCTTAGTTTGAATTGTAATATTTGAATTCAATTTTATGAAGTGTATTATATATCTTTAAGTTGTATAGTCTTAAACTTGAATAGATATTTTATATTCAAGTTGTGATGTATTTTTATAAATTAAATTTGTAAAAAGGGATACATAATTTTAGGCATTGAAAAAAAAATAAAAAAGATACTTCTAATCCAAGTTGAAAAATATTTTATCTACGAAAAATATGAAAAGAAATTATAATAGGTTGGCTAAAAATTGACACGCTATAAGTCGGATCTTTTTAGCCCATAATCGGCGGATTGACCGTATTATTAGCTCTAGTGACAATGCAGAATGTTTGTTATATACTTACATGTTCTAGGAATGCTTGTCATCCATTTTTTCCAATGAA
>JANTPZ010105279.1:0-10393 GCA_025593235.1 Vachellia pachyceras
CGTGTTCCGTCTTCTATCAACTCTATTTCCAGGAGCTCTCTAACTCGTAAAAGAAGAATAAGATGGACCAAGGATCTTCATGAGCCTTTCGTCATGATCGTTGATTGCCTAGGTGGTCCTGAAAGTGAGTTTGCTCAACACAAAACGGGATGGTGTATAGGATGGCCCCTTATTGCATTGTTCTTAATTTGTTCGTTATTGGTTGGTCTTACTGTAGAGGCAAAGCCCAAGTCTATACTAAAGATGATGGATTCAGATATGCTGACCATTTCTCACATCAAAAGTCATTTGCAGGTGATGATTAAAATTCCCAGTATTATATGTTGTTTTGAAACTTCGTTGATTGTACATACCTATTAAATGTCTCTACTTGCCTTGCAGAAATATCGATCTACAATATGCGTGCGGAAAGATTTGCAGGGTAAACTATTTCTGTTCAATTTGCTTATACTGCACAAATATTGCCTACTCTCATTCGTTACTTTCAATCAAATACATATATATAATCCTGCATGAAATTTGGACATACACGCTTCTTTTCTCTTAGACTTTTTCCAGTGAGAAGTTTCCTCATACAAACCCACCAAATCCCATTATTAGAAAATACAATGAAAGTCAGCTTTTTCATTTATTTGGAGGGTGAGTGTAGACGTGAAACACTCTGATGGAAAGTAAACTAGACATTATAGTCTACTAGCTTTTAATTTCATCATGCTGAAATGGACTGTGTCTGCCTTCTAATATCCTAGCCACATATATATGTATCTCCAAAACTGGCGAGATGTTCTAGTTCGCATGTTTGGACAGTATTCACTCATAGGTTTTTTGGTTTCAAAACAAAGCATATGTTCAGACTCAAAGTATATCATCATGGCTATTCGCTAAACAGTAACCGGGTTGGCTCTTATTGGTATTTCAGAAAGATCTGGAAAAGGAAACCAACTAGAAGGAGTCTCCGAACTTCAACTTGAAATGTAATTAACCTCTATGCAATTACGTCTGACTTTTCTAATTAACTTTACGAGCATATAATATCTTTCTTTGTTTCAGCCATAAGCAAATTGAGGAATCACTACAACTTCAACGTGAGGTTCAAAGGAGTCTCCACGAACAACTAGAGGTACTATACGCGATAATACAGTACAACTTTGTCGCTAATCTCAGTTCATGTCAGTTGTACTTTTTTTTTTGGTCAAACATGTCAGTTGTACTTAATTTGTCAGGTTTACTCTTTTGATGCTCAGATACAGGAAAATATGCAACTGCTAATAGAGCAGCACAGGCAGCAGCTCAAAAAAATGTCAGATCACCAAAAGCAAGGAAGCAAACTACCAGGGTGTTCCCCCGAATGATTGGGACCGATTTATTGTAGTTGTTATTTTTTTTGGGGGGGGGGGCCTCCATTTTCTCTGGCACTTTGACAAGCATAGTTTGGGCATATCTGTTAGGTCTTTGGAGTAACCAAGCATACTGTAGGTAGGGCTTTTTATGTCAGTTGGGAAGGACATTGACAATATAAACGACGTAGAATACTTCATGCATCGGTCAAAATAGAGGTGTTTTCAGTTCCGATGGTGGTTGGTTTCAAAGTGAAAATGTCTTATTTCCTACGAGGTTATATTGGTTCGATGGATAAAAATATCAAAGAATGATGCAAGTTTATCGTAATTTCGGCAAATCTATTTTTTTTAATAATGTATAGTGTTAATTAATAACGCGACTATGCGGTGCGCTCGCAAGAAATTTGTGGAGATAAGTCGCAGCAGTGATAGCAAAGCATTATTATTGGAAATATTGAAGGATGTGAGGTTTATGGGGAGGATGAGAAGCCAACAATTGGTCCTGGACTGCTTGAGATGGTTAGAATAGCAATTTTCCCATTCAAGAAAACAAATTATATTACAGTGATGTTTAACAATATCTCAAACATTATTATTTTTTTATAAAAATACTTAATGTTTACCAAAATATATTGAACAAGTTCCCTTAATGAAAATGATTACTAACTTTAAAATTGGTCTTCCTCCAAAATGCACAAATTAAAATTTTCAATCTACTAGTATTAGTACGATTTGTTTGATTGAAAGGTTCAATTAATTTTAATTAGCATATGTAACTAATAAATCTTCTAAAATAAATAATAGATTCGCAAAGTGATCATAGGTGTGTTATGTAAGAAACAATTTCATGAAGACGTACCCAAACATTTACCATACGATTTCACGAAATATTCCTACATATTTTTTAAATATATTATTTTCCTTTGTAATTAAAACTTAATCAGCAGGTTTAATAACAAATAAAAACTAAAATAAACAATTTTACTACAAAACTAAAATAAACAAAGAGATATGGCAAAAAAAAAATACTACCAAACAATGCGCCGTTTCATTTATATTGTCGCAACATCGTGTAAGTTCACTTAATCATTGGCCCATATTGGTGATGATGGGCCGGGCCTCGTTAGTCCAAGAGACTCAAAAAACTGCGGGTAATCTTCGGTCCATTTTATTTGAACTCTGTGCCCTAATCGACGAACCAGGGGGAGATCAGAGCTACCATTTCGTTCCCCATCCCTCCCTGACTATCCCAAGTCCCAACCCTCACCCAAACGTTTGATATCTCCCATCCTGGCCATCTCCACTCTCGCAGCTTTACTTGACAAAAAGCTGTTTTGGCTCTTCTTCCTGCCCGCACTAAATCTCTCAGAGGTGGTGATGATCCACTTGCGAACGCTTAGATTGAAATCCACTCTCCAACTGCCTCCTCCTGATTTTTTTCTCAGGTCGTCAGAAAACCCGGTTGGGTTTATTGCTCAGAACCCTAGACTATACAGAGGTGAAAGAGGGGTTCCAGCTGCTCGTTGTGAAGATCTTGAAGTGGCTCTGACTGCCGTCGGTCTTACCATTAAGCAGGCCCTAAAAGAAGTCAAAGTTGCATTGCTGGAGTATCTGCATTCTACTAGAAGCATTCAGTACTTGGATGCGGATAATATGAGTAGAAACTCGCCTTACTTTCTTGGGGAGCTTCTGAAGAAAGTAGGCATAGCGGGGATGGGGAACATTGGGCGATCAGTTTCCAGGTATTTGCGTTATCATCCCATCAATGAATTTGAGCTCTTCTTCGAAAGCATCGGTTTAAAACCTACAGAATATGCATCTGTCTTACCGAAACATATGATTTTTTTGAGTGATGACAAACTGTTGCTGGGAAATTATCACACTCTTTGTAGCTATGGGATTCCTCGTAACAAGATCGGAAAGATATATATGGAAGCAACTGAAGTTTTTCGATATGATTATGGGGTTTTACCATCGAAGCTTCGAGCTTATGAAAGATTGGGTCTTTGCCAGCATACACTGCTAAAAGTTTTTGCTTCTAGCCCGTACCTTCTGATTGGAGATTGTAACCCTGATTTTGTCCAGGTTATAGAGAAGTTAAGGCATTATGTTAAGGATATTAATTGGATAGAGGGACATTTATTGGATGGCGCTTCTTGTAATTGGAGCCAGATGCTTAGGCTCTTGTGCTTTTTTGGCAGGGTTTTGCCTAAGCAACAGTTATCCGACATAATCAACCAGCACCCTGACTTTCTCTTTGAGGGATCGGGTGGTAGTAGTGCACTCTCCCTTATAGGCTTCCTGCTGAAATTTGGATTATCATTGGATCAAATATCCGTCATGTTTGTAAATTTTCCACCGATAAAAGTGAGCAAATTCCTTTCAAATTTGAGGCATTGTTTTCTATTCTTAAGTGAACTTGAAATGGAGGCTGCTGAGATAGGGAAGATTTTCCGTTCTCACTCCTTAGTGTTGGGTTCATTCACTTTGAAGAAAACCAATAGCTTACTTTCTAACTTAAATGTTGGGAAGAAGCGACTTCGAATGCTCATACAGGATAGTCCGCTAGAATTGAAGAATTGGGAATTTGGAAGAAGAGTCGAGCCTTTGCCTGGTACCGACGAAGAGAAAATATCCCGCCTGCGGAAGACGGAGTTCTTGTTGAGCCTGGGGTATGATGAGGACTCTAAAGAGATGAAAGAAGCATTTAAAGTATTTAGGGGCAAGGGAGCAGAACTCCAAGAGAGGTTCGACTGTATTGTTCAAGCTGGCTTGGATCCTGAAGATGTGCGGGAAATGGTTAAAGTTTCCCCTCATATTCTTAACCTCAGAACAGATGTGCTCAACCTGAAAATTAACTATCTTGTGAATGAACTAGGATATCCCATATCATCTTTAATCAACTTTCCATCTTTTCTTTCCTACAGAACTGAGAGAGTCCAGCTTAGGTTCTCACTGTACAAGTGGCTTGTAGACCAGGGATGTGCTGATCCCAATCTTTCTTTAAGCACTGTAATTTCCTGCACGGAGAACATGTTCGTAGAACAATATGTAAATCGCCATCCAAGTGGCCCTCAAGTTTGGCAGGATTTGAAGAATAAAATTTTTTGTCAGAGCTAGCACTTTAATTCTTTTGACATGTTAATGATCTAGACTTGATATCCATATTCTGGTTTCTCTCCAACAACCCTCACAAAGCATCAAAAGGATACTTGACAAATGACATGCGTGAGTTCAGAAAAGCATTGTCTCCCTCTAGTTAACTTGGGTTACTATTCACACGCGGTATAGTTAGCCGATTGAAGATTAGCCTCTCTCTGTAAGGTTTGGCGGTAACTAGACATTGCTAAGGAAAAAGTGTTTGACTCCCGATCAATTGTTCACATGCTAGCATTTGCCTGAAATGCTAGCGTGATTCTTTAAATCGTAATTTTTTTCAAAGTGAATATAATTGTAAATCTACTGTAGTTTCCTTCATTTTCCATGTTTATCTTAACGGAATAGAATTATGTCCGAAATTTCATTTTCATCTTAATATTTATATACACGTGCGCACGAATAATATTTTTTGGGGAACAAAACTATTCATTAATTAAATGTGTATGGTATATTTTTGATATTGGCATATTAATTATTATATTTATTAGATAAATAATAACATTTTTTATTATTAAGGAGAAAGTTACAAGTTAATACCATTTACATGAGGAAGTTTTAGATGCTACGGTGTCATCCCTCTACTTGAGCGTACCAACCCCTCGACAAATTTTGTTTTGTTTTGTTTAATGCCGATACTTTCTGTGGACCTTTTTCCTTGCTACTGCCTCGAATTCATTGCTTTCCATTGACTCTTCTTTTCCTCTTTTCTTACTGCTCGCCTTCCTTCACCCACGCAGGAGCTTCTATCTCTTACATTTGTCCATCACATCCCTTTCTGATCTGCTTCTTCGTCATCTCTAATTTACATCACTTTTTTTCTACCCCTTCATCGAATCTGTTATGCGTTACTGTCTGCACCTGCAGGCCTCTCAGTTTCTGGATTTTGTACCATCGGATTTTACAAGAATGGGCCATCCTCGTTTTTCAGATGCAGAACCTAAATAAACTATACAAGGTGAGGCTCCATTCCCTTGGTTTCTCTTGCTTTATTCATCTCTAATAAATCTTATTAAATGTGCTGTTTCTTTTCTTTTCTTCTTTTAATTTCTGTTAAATCCCGTCGTCTTTTCATTTTATGAAACTTAGCAAGGAGCTCTATAAATCTTCAAACTTATTTCTGTCGCAGAGCTTTAATGGATCAGGATCAGTGGAAATTAGGGTGTTTAATTAGGTAGATCGGGATTGGATTTGGCTACAATTTCATTTATCATAAATCTAAACTAAACTGACGCTATGTTTACGTACAGTTACGCCCACTTCTTTGCTCTGGATTTGAATATTAGTAATCTGGGTAAATCCATACTAAATTAAAGTTGCCTGAATGAAGTGAGCACCATTTCTTCCATTAGTGCGTAATGGGATTCAGGTTATCGTGTTGTTGTTAAGTGGATTTGCATGAATAAACGAGTTCAAACGGCTGCTGAGGAGAGTGATATTAAACAAGATATATATGCCAGCAATACAGCATCTTGTCACTCCCCTGACAGTCTCTGGCCAGGTGAAATGGAGATCCCTATTCTGTGGATTGGTTGCTTATAACTTCGAAGAGATTTGTGATGCGATTAAATGCTTGTTGTGAACGTTGTTTCTTGAGTTACGAAAAAGAAACGAGAAACAAGAATGATTAGAATATTTCCATAGTTTTTGTGTGCTCATGTGCTTAGCGAGCTTGGGTTACTCTCTTTCTTCCTTTACCTTACATTAAATTCCGTGGTTTTGCTAAATGGTCAAGTTTCCATGTCCTTTTCATCCTTCTTTCCTTTTATTTGTAAAGCTCATCTATGCCCTAAATCTAAAGTTATCGCTGTTAGCTCACTTCAGAGTTTTAATTTACGTGTTGTTTAATTACCTGTTCCTTTCTGGGCAGAGCACTGGAGAGAAATAATTACCTGTGCTGCATACCACTTGATTCATCACATCTTTCCTTAGTAGCGTTGATTTGATATGCACAGAAATTGACTTAAACAGTACATACTGATGAGGAATTGTCAGTGAGAGGAGTGGAGGTGGGCAGATTATTACTAAAAGATGGAAGTGTGCTCAGAACTATCTTATCACGACCCTTTTGAACTGCTTGACGTCTTTCATTGCTATTCATTCACTTGACCTACACCTGCACCTTTAATTGCAACTATTTTACCTTTTGCAGATTTCTTGAAGAGCTGATCAGTAGGTTTCATCAGCAAGCTCCTTTTCACTATGGGTAAAGGCAGAGGAAAAGGGAAGAAGCAATCTGTTACAGTTAAACGGGAAGAACTTGGAAATAATGAAGAGGACAAAGATTCTGCTCGTAGACGAAGCGGAATACAACAAAAATCACTGAAAGGTGAAATTGAAGAAGCAGAAGCATCAGGAAATATAGTAGAAGACGGAGTGGTGAACATGAAGGGTAAAAATTGCAGCACTGAGAATACGAGAAAAAGGAAAAGGTCTGTACTGGTTAAAGAAAAGATAGATCCTGTGAAAGAGGAGGATGTCATCAGAACAAAACGAAATCCTGATGATGATTCGAAAAAGCCTGCCGGATTCCGACAAAATGGAAGCAGGCGTAAAAGCAAGCCCCACCGTGCAGCTGAGGCTGGTGTAGATTGCAGCTTGCAAAGTGAAATTTTTATCTGATTATGTCAATAGTATTACATTGTGAGTATTCTATGAAGAACAGGAATTTTTTTTTAATCACGGGACAAGATTTCCTATCCTATGCGAGGCTTATAATGATTGCCAGTCATAAATTATATTCGCTTCTCTTTACTTGTATGTATATATACACTTGAAAATTGTTTAATCGTATTATTGATGTAGCTTAGAGTCTCTACATACTGATGATGTTGATGACAATCTATCTTATGCACCAACATAAGCATAAAATAAAAAAGGGTGGAGAATGACAACAAAAACTATTGAAACGTAGAAACGATAAATAATGGTATTCAAATTGTCTAAATCTCAAACCACCGGGCGTCGTGGTGCAGTGGTCAGCACGGCTGTCACCATCCCAGGGGTTGAGTGTTCGATCCCTGGGAGCAACGCTCGGGGGTAGAGGTAACCCACCCTTGGTGCAAAGCACCTTACAGGGGTGCGCCACGTGTATTCCTCGCTCCGGATTAGTCGGTTGCCCCGGGTTACCTGGTCCAGTTGAAAGAAGGCCAGGGACTCAGGAAAAGGCGCCGGATACCGGGGGGTTCCGAGTGTGGGTCAAAGGCCCACTTGCTTGTTGTTCACCAAAAAAAAAATTGTCTAAATCTCATATCAGATTCAGTGGAGCAAACAAAGATATTGAAATTAGATGGAAACACCATAATGCCCATAACTTGTTATTACATGGCTTGATTTTAACTAATTGCAATTCAAGTGTGGCTAATAACAAATCAGTTTTAAGCAAAACATTCAAGAGTGGCTCTGTTCGTATGAAACCCTGTTCTTTGGACATGAGAGTGCTAATTGCAATTGCGCAGTATTTCAAGCATAACATTCGAGAAGGAGACAAGGTCCAAGTTTGTTTGCTCAGAGAATCACTCAACACGGCATAAAACAGGCATCACAAAATGATTCAGAAATGGTGGCCATTGTCAACTTTCTCAGTCAAGGGGTCTGTTCAACGCAAAATCCCATTCATGCCTCTGTCATCAAATTGCATCACATAATTACTACCCATTCATGTCTCAACACGGCATAAAACGCACATTAATAATGAGTTATTGTCCATCTTCCATCTGAGTTATTTTTTACCTTCCCTTTGCTTCTTATCTTCCGAGTACATATCGTTCTTTGGTTTGCACGTGTAATTAATCATGTGGAGTGACCCATATTTCACTTTATGAGCTCTTGGATTGCTATTTTTCCGTATATAAGCATATAGCAAGTTATATCAGTATTAATTTCTCTTACATATTTATTTCAAACGGTATAAAATCACTTAAAAAAATTAATATAAGCTGAAATGCTTTCAGTGGCTGTCTTTTTTTTTTTTTTTTTTTGCATTTAAAAGTGTGTTCGAGGAAAACCGACCCACCATTCTCTATTTTGGGTCCCGTCTATTTTTGGCAGCGCAAAAGGGGAAATTGCAGAATTTACTATTATAGAGTCACAGCGAACAGTTCAAGCTTGCAGTAATAATTACGTCTCCAAATTTTAACCCACTCAGTGTTTATGAAAAAATAGACACACACATATAAATGCTCTGTTTGGTTAATCCGTTTGGGTAACCAAAAGTTATTCCTGCGTTTATTGAGACAAAACTCCTCTCACATATTTACCTTGGAATCTGTGTCCATTCTCCCAACGAGCTATCCAAACAGAGCCAAAGAAATAAAGAAAAATCTGAGAAGAATTGAAAATAAACATCTCTTTAAAAAATTTGATTTTACAATTAATTTTTTAACAATGGATTTATCCCCATTCTTAAAAAACAACTACCAACAAAAGTCCCTCCCACTAATTAAAACCATGTACTTATTAGGAATGAAACTAACAAACCCCGGCCGTGTACGGGTTTTTTTAAAGCTGTAGCGTGGATAGAGAACAAGTTGCTACATTGTTTGGAATAAAATCTAACACACTTCGATATTTACAACACTCAGATTATTTTAAGTGCTCTACATCGTACCTCTTTTGTCCTAAAAAGGTGTAGTTAATGAGATATTAATTGCCTTCACACACGAGGAGGTGATGGCAATTGTTTAAGCTCAATGCCATTGTCACGGGCTTAGTAATTTACTTGATGAAAGTTTCGTGCGGTCTAGTAAATTTTGTTCAAACTCAAGCTCCGAACCTGCTAGTAAGTCTTTCAAAGACTTAGCTTAGTTATAAGAACTAAGGAAGTCTAGAAAGAGAAACTAGAGAGAGATGAAGAACTTAAAAGAATGCTTGAATGCTTTCAAATGCTTGATGATTACAACTCCACCCCTTGGGGGTATTTATACTACTCCACCTCCTCAATAGACGGTAGAGATTGATTCGATCCAACGGCTTACATCAAAACTTCCAGAATTCTCTCCTAAAATATCTAAGATATTTACACATGTGAAAAATGTGTAGAGAACTTTAGAAGATGCAAGAATAAAAAAGTATTTACAAGAGAAATCTAGAGAATTCTAGGATTCTCTAGAGTAAATCGTGACACTAGTGGATATCATATCATATCGGTAAATATAAAATCATTAATAATATTTAATACCGAATTCCAAATGCAGTGATTTTTTATTTTTATTATTTTTTGGGTTTTGTGTGGCCACGTTCCAATGAGGGCTATGGGTGGATGGGGTCCTACAATAAGGAAGCAAGTGTAATTTGAGGCTACGTGCGCGCGCGCGCGAAGCCAGACATAATCGTACGGTGTGGATGGATGAAAGCCAAGAAGTCAACATCGAATGGTGTGAACATGTTTAACCAACTGAGCCATCACTTTACTCGTTTGCCCCTGGGGTAAACTTGACCGGTGCTGGTATTTTAGTCATTTGCCTGGGGATGCCACGTTCATCTCACCCATCAACATCGCTTGCCCAAAAATGGCATCTATGTTTTGTAAGGATGAATTCCATCAAAATACTCATGTGGGAACCTGGATGTGCACCTCATAGTAGGAGAGCATAATAGGAGGGGCATTTATTTATTTATTTTATTTTTTTTTTGGTGAACAACAAGCAAGTGGGCCTTTGGCCCACACTCGGAACCCCCCCGGTATCCGGCGCCTTTTCCTGAGTCCCTGGCCTTCTTTCAACTGGACCAGGTAACCCGGGGCAACCGACTAATCCGGAGCGAGGAATACACGTGGCGCACCCCTGTAAGGTGCTTTGCACCAAGGGTGGGTTACCTCTACCCCCGAGCGTTGCTCCCAGGGATCGAACACTCGACCCCTGGGGTGGTGACAGCCGCGCTGACCACTGCACCACGAC
>JANTPZ010105280.1:0-10873 GCA_025593235.1 Vachellia pachyceras
GAAAAATGGCATCCTTGGCTTGAGAGAAGAGAGAAAAATTCAGACCAAGGAGAGAGGAGAGGGTGACGGTTTTGAGGGAAGAGAAATGGGGAATTTTGTGTTTTAATAATCCCTTGAATTAGCTTGAAGGGCTAGGATTAAAACTTAATCATTAAGTTTTCATTTCAAGAGCTAAGATGTTGCCACTTGTCAAGCTCATGTGGTGAGTGAAAAAGGTGTCATCATTACTCTCAACCACTTCATTAATGACTTAGTTAGCCTAACTAGCTCCATTACTATCCAGTTACTTGATCCGGTGACACACATTTTGGTAAAGTACCTTTTATACGGGTAATTATCTTTTTACTTTTCCAGAGACTTTCTCTCTCATGTGGCACCATTTCCTAGGCCTCCTTGCCTAGGTGGCATCATGTCCTAACCCAAAAAATCTCCGGTTTCCCTCATAACTTGTTAGGATTCTTCGATTTGCGTGCAACACCGTAAAAGGTGCTTCCAGCAGCCAATTTGACTTAAGGGCATGGAAAAATTCTATATTTTTCCCTGATACTCCAGCCCTTTTCTGTTCCTCAAAATTCTTCCCGGATTTTCCGTAATTAATTTTCTAAGCAAATATTTTTTTGGGACTTTCAAGCATTATTATTCTTTGTACTTTGAAACTGCCTATATTGGATACCGACTAATAATTTTATTAAATACTTTAGGACCCAACTAAACTTTTCTCAGTTTGAGTCTCTTGCATTTGAGGACTACTGTTACCTCAAATAATTACATCTTGGTCGTTTGAACCGTCAAAATCCCTTAATTACAAAAATGCCATTACTTGTCTTACTTTCCTCATAATTACCAAAAATGCCACTACCTTTTCTACTTTTGCTATATTTACCAAATTGCCATCACTTTTTCTACTCTTTCTTAATTCCAACCTTACCCTTGGTTGACTTTGACATTTTTTGTCAACTTTGACTTTTTGGGTCAACTTTGACTTTTTGTTGACTTTTGACCAAATTATTCAAAAGGTCCTTATTATTTGATGATATTTTGCATCTTAGGCCTTTTTAATTCAAAATGACCTTTTTACCCTTGTCATTTGTGCCAAATAACTATTTTACCCTTTGGTCTTTTTACTTAGAATTCTCAAGATTAGGAACTTAGTTGATTATCCTTTCTTGTCTATAGGCATTTTCCTTTCTATTTTTCTTATCTATGGGGCTCAAATCATTTTGTAATTCAGCATTTTGGCCTTCATTTCCGCTTACAAAATTTTGGATATTACATGCAGCGACGTAGCCTCCTGCCAGCTTCAGTTATGGATTAGGCCTCGCTTTCTGTGTCCTTGCTTTCTATATTCCTGGCTGCTTTTGCATGGCCCATAACATCCTCCCCTTGTAGGGAAATGAATTTCAAATTCTTTCAAAACCTCAACTTTGTCTATCCATTATGATTTGAAAGAACATATGAGATTTTGAAAAACATGATGATTGTGTCATCAACTCTTTAAATGTTGATTGTGTCTTTTTCTCATATCAGATTTATGTGCATAAACTTTCTGGGTTGAGGAAACTTGCTTTTCAAATGGTTCTTATGCTCCCTAAAATTGATTTAATCACACAGAGCATAAGTTCTTTTTCCTCTAAGCATTGCATTAGAAAAAATCAATAGCACCTTTTCTAGTTAAAACTCTTTTACAACTTGCCATTGAATTTTGCAAAACATCATTTTTGGTATCATCTAATTGTTACCCATTATGAATCAATGATTTGAATTCACTTGTTTGGGGTGATGCCTTATGATCTTTGCTCTTTGTTCAATATCATATGATAAGATCATAAGACATATTGTGCTTAACGCTGGATATCAGAATTTAATGTTTTGCTTGGTGCTTTGAATTATCAGATAGAGCAGAGGGAAATTATGACACATGATCTTCTTGGAATACCCATGCTATTCAACTCTCTTTCCCTACACTTAAATGATATCCTTTTTCATTCCAATGATATTGGGCAAAATGTTTTTATGGTCGGAGATCATTTATTTCTTCTGATGTTGCACACTTATTTTCTCTCAAGTGATCTCCTGGTCTTCAAAATGATCATCAAAAGTTTAGTTTTCTCAAAACTTCTTTTAGTTTTCCAAATCACAAAACTCATTTTTGGCCTTTGTTCAAAAGTTCCGCAAATTATTTTAACTCATAAAAGTTGTTTCACATTTGGGAAAGTCGACAGTTCTATTTCTCATCAATGTTTTAAACCCATGCATTTATTAAGGGGGAGCTTTACATTCACGTGTGTCTTATATTTCAAAAGCTCATCTCTCATATTAGTTTTGATGATGTATTTTCCTTTCATGCTCATTATTTGGCACCTTTTGTTGAAAGGAATATCTCATACTTGTTTGTGCTAAACAATCTCCTTGAAAGAATGAGTTTGATATTATGATAGGAGAATTGGAAGTTATCCATCGGATTCATATTATTGATGCTTGCTCATAAGATTTATTGGGAACTTCCTTCAAAGTAACATCATCTATGCCAACATGGAAGAATGATGGAAGAATCTTGGAAATTACATCTAAGGTGCACAGATAGCACAAGCATGATGGAAACAACAAGAGATGATAGCAATGGACTTCAAAGATCAATCATCAAATTGTTAACTCCAAATGAGCATTTCTAAACCCTCCTCCTTTATATTTCAAGCATTTGGTTTCGATTCAAGAGTACATGAGATTTTTGCAAATTTATCCATTTTTAAAATGCTCTTGTCAATTTCAAAATCCTCCTCCTTTCAAATCCATTTCAAACCTCAGCAATATATTTCAAATGTGTTTTCTTAAATCTTTTAAACAAACTTTTAAACAAATTGGCATTCAAAGGAAGAGTAACATATTTCATTTTTAAACAAATATTTTAAACTTTTTGCTGATGTCAAATTAGGGGAGAAATAGTCATGTAAATATGTTGTATCATCATATTTGCTTTTATATTCAAACATATTTTCATGAAGGATTTGTCATCATAAAAAAGGGGGAGAATGTTAGACATGATTAGTTTTGATGATGTCAAATATAATATAGCAAAAAGTTTTCATAATCCATATTGATATGATAAAAGTTTTTATAATGTTATGGACTTACTGTTATATTTGTGAATCTTTTTTAAATTGGAAGATGATGTGGTTAAATAATTCAATTTGAATGTTAAAATGTTTTTAATCATCTTTCATTGAGTTAGCATTCATCTAAGCTTTATTTGGATGCTAAAAATTGAGTTTGATATGTCCTTGGAGCTTCCTGAAGCAAAAAATTGAGTTCTAGGAAGAAGAGGGGTCAAAACTCGAGTTTCGGGCCATCCAAAACTCGAGTTTCAGCTTCTCAGAGTCAGAACTCGAGTTTCAGTATTGCAGAACTCGAGTTACGCATAACTTGAAGTGAAAACTCGAGTTTTCAGCTTCAAGTTGTGATGACTCGAGTTACACTCTTTTCAGAAACTCGAGTTGCAGCACTTCTGTTTCTGTCAGCTCGACATATGTCTGGTATTTTGCTCATATCTCCCAAAATACAACTCCGATTGATGTGAAACTAACTTTGTATGAAACTAGACTCACAATGCGGTTCATAGACACCTAGAAAACCTTCAAATAATTTCGGAAGAAGGAGATATAATTTTTGAAAGTTGATGGTCGAATTTAACATCTTATCACTGACCTTTGCTTATTTTGTCTACCATAACTTTTTTTATATAATAGATTTTGGATTGATTCTTGTTTCATATGAAAGTATACATACAGGGATTTCCATTGATATATTATTTGCATGATTTAAATTTTAATTGAGAGAGATATGGGCGTTGCAAGTTGAGCCATGTGCTGAAAAGGGACCTGATATGTGCAAGCTAAAGCCATGAAGTAAAACTCGAGTTTTAACTTCATACAACTCAAGTTTCGAGCTTTTTGAACACTTTAAAAGACCTTGCTACATCAGAACTCGAGTTCCAAAACTTCACAACTCTAGTTTCAAAACTGTTTTACAAAACTTTCAAGGACAACTCGAGTTTCGAGCTTCAAGTTGTCATGACTCAAGTTACACTCTTTTTAGAACTCGAGTTGCATGCCTAAAATCTATTTTTTAGGAATCTTATGTGCTAAAACTCGAGTTGCATAACTTGTTTACAAAAGAACTTCCAACATCAACTCGAGTCACAGTATTCAAGTTTCAAACACTCGAGTTACTCATTTTTCAGAACTCGAGTTGCATAACTGATTTTTCAAAAACTTTCAAACTTAAACTCGAGTTACAGCATCAAGTTTTAATGACTCGAGTCAACCTCTTTTCAAAATTCAAGTTACACAACATGATTTCATAACTTGCAGTCTGAACTCGAGTTTTCCAAATAAAAGTTTTCTCAACTTGAGTCAGACACTTTGAAAAACTTGAAGTTTTATCACATAATGTTTCGAATTGCTGTAAACTCATGAGATAGAACTCGAGTGACAAATTCCCATAACTCGAGTCCTACATTTATCTGACAACAGCTTCTGACACTGAGCTTCACTTTTCACCAAATCTTTCCTTATTAATGTCAAAGTTTAAAAAGCTCTACTTCCATAAATGCATTATGCTTTTACTAAGTAACAGGAAATGGGTTTGATAAATTCCTCTCCAGCGTGGACTCTCAATGGACAAACTTACAGACATTGGACATACAACCTGCAACATTACTGACAAGACCACGAAAGCAGAAGTTGTGAGTAACGGATACAACGGCTATTCAAACTTTGAGCAATGGCTATCAAACGAAGCCTCGACTATAAATGAAAAGCATTCAAGCTAGAGAAAAAGAAGAAGAGACAAAAGAAGACAGAGTCGATAAACACAAAACAGAGCATAACATTAGGACTCTGATGTTTACTTCTCGGAGAGGTTCAATGTTTATTTATCAACTTTATGAGAGAGTATTTTATTAACCCATCCAAACTCATTGTATTTTCGTGAGAAACTCAAGATTGGGATCTTGAGATTGTTGGGTTGAGTTTGAGTTGAGAAAACAGAGCATGTTGGCCTCCATGCAATTTGTGAGGGGGAGTAATTGTAAAGGTTTCTCAAGTACCTGCGATACAAACTTGAGTGGGTTCATAAATGCTTGGAAACATTTATGGGGTTCTCAAGTACCCACCGTTACGAACTTGAAACAGCTTCACAAGTGTCCGTAGAGAACTTGTGGTTGTAATGGTTTTCCAAGTACTTGATTTAAACTTGGATGATATAGTGGATTGAAAATCTCATAGGTGCTCTGGGGACTGGATGTAGGTCAGAGAGGGCCGAATCAGAATAAATCGTTTGTGTGCTTTCTGTTCTTTCATCTCCATTAACTTACATTATTTTTCTTCAAGCTCTAATTGATTTCATATTCTGTTTCATTTACTGATTTGAGTTTTTCTGATCAACCGAAGTTTTGGAAAAAGAAAAATTTTCTATGACACCCAATTCACCCCCTTGGATGATAGCCAGTCTAACAGAATGAAGTTTTAAGCAGTACGAAAGGAGCGTATTTTGGCAACCAATCTACTATGACAAATATTACTAAATATCCTCGCACTGTAGGTAAGGAAACGATAAAATCCATTGCTATGTCCTCCCATATTGCATTGGGCATAGGCAACGGTGTCAATAACCCAGCTGGGTGGGTTTGTGAGTATTTGGTTCGTTGACATATGAGGCATCTCCTAACAAAGAGCTTGACGTCCTACCACATTTTTTGCCAGTAGAATGAAATTCCATAAGGATCTTTTGCCTCTTAGCAATATGTTAAAAATTCGAAAAGCTCCCGCATGACCTCCTATGACAGGCATATGAAATTCCATTAGGATCTTCTGGATTAACTCTTGCTGGTCTTGGGTTATTAGGATTCACCCTCTCCATAAGATAAGATTATCTTTCAAGTAGTAATCCTTCATCGATTCTGGATCCTCCTTACAACGAGCGATAACCTCTTGTAAATCCTTGGAGTCAAGTGTCACTTGTTGCACGTCATCGGCCAATATGGATTAAATGTTCACTAGTACCATATGGGACACTCTTGACAGTACGTCGACCACATCATTCTCCCTTCCTAGTTTGTATTCAATGTCGAAGTCATATCCCATCAGTTGGGGAGATAGGCTTCTTGCTCAGGCGTTTGAATAACCTGCCCCTTCAAGTGCTTGAGACTCTCCTAGTCTGTTCTAATGATAAAGTGACACCCAAAGAGGTAATGTCAAAACTTAGCGACGGCTTGGTTAATGGTGTATAGCTCTCGCACATATGCTGATTGCACATGCATTCGGGGGGAGATATGCTTAGAAAAGAATGCAATAGGATGTCCTTCTTGCCCCAATACTGCTCCTATGCCACTCCCTGATGCATCCGTTTCTACAACGAAAGTCTTGTAAAAGTCAAGCAAAACCAAGAGGGTGCTTAAGGGTCTTGTGCTTCAGTAGTCCATGTAAACCCATCTTTCTGCAGTAACTTAGTCAATAGGCTCGCTATGTGGGCGTAATTTTTTACAAACCTGTGATAGTAGCCAGATAAACCCAGGAAACCTCGCAACTGCTTAACGTTATGAGGCACAGGCTATTTCTCCACTGTAGCCACCTTCACAGGATCCATAGCTACCCCTTCACCAGAAATAATATGGCCCAAATACTCCACTTGTGTTCTCCCAAAAGAGCACTTAGTCCCCTTTGCCAACAGTTGATGGGCCTCCATTGTCTCTGATAACTCTCCAATTTTTAGTATATTTGAGATATATTTTTAAGATATTTTGGAGAGTCACCAATATAAATTTAAAAGATACTGAGTTTAAAATGAGAAATCTATCCGATAGTGCATTATCTTAGACATTTATTGTTTTAAAAGATTTTGAGTTTAAAATAGCAAATACATGCATTATCTTAGGGATTCATTAAATCATAGCATATAATAATGATTTAAATATTTTATTAATCTTTATATTTATTTTATTTTATTTTATTTTATTATCTTGTTATTTTTTTAGGGAATTAATGAAGAGAAAGAATCTTGGAAAATCAAGAAGAAAGAAAAGATTAAAGATTAAAGAAAGATATTGGCATTTGATATATAAAATATATATATATATATATATCATACAACATCCACGTACACACACATCGAGCACATTAATAGAATCACTCTAAGGAGACGTCCAAGAAGGCACACGCAGAGGAGAAGTCGCGCACACACGGGAAGCAATGTCACATGAGAGAAAAGAGAGGGAAGCTATGCATGAAATTTATCATCCATTAGAGATTTAAGGATTTGATTAAATCTTTTCTTGAATCTTGTTAGAGATTTGATTAAAGCCATGTGTGGTTAATTCTTTTTAAATATAGAGTAGCTATGAACTGATTTAAGGATTTGAGCATGTTTGAACCATTTATTTTTATTAAAATTTAATTGTGTTTATTCAATTTAAATCTTATTGTCTCTGCTTAGTGCCTGATCAGCATTAAGTATGAATGTGGGGAATTTAGATTAGCCTCGGAAGGAGGATCTTAATTGGACCTTTAAACTGAGTAATGTGAGATTAGAATTTATTCTAATTTGCCTTTAGGATAGGAATATACCTACAGAACTCATATTATCATATTAGGGTGTGATCGTTCGAATTAATGCCTTTTAAATAAGCTATTTAGCAACAATAATTTTATTTAAGAGAGGGTTGTAGATGATCGGAAAACACTGCATCTATTTATACTCTAGATTAACCAGTTAAATTTAAATATATTTATTTGGGTAATTACATGCTCTAAAACTTAAAGAAGGGATTAGTCACTCTAGGTCGCTTGTGTCGATTAATATTTTCTATCGTATTAGAATTAATATTTTAGTTCATTTGAGTTTATATTTTCATTATTCGTATTTGATTTACTCAACTTAAAACGAAATTTATATTTTTAGTGCCTATTTACCTAATAAATTGAGTCTCTGAGGGATCGACCTTGATTCACCATATATTATTTCTACGACCCGTACACTTGCGGTGCATAATTGAATTTTGGTAGCATCAAGTTTTTGGCGCCGTTACCAAGGACTCAAGGCAATTGGTGATTAGAATTAGAAATCTTTTAGTAGTTTGAGTTTGAGCTCTGTAAATATTTTTGTTTTATTTTTTTAGTTTTTGCTTAAATTTCCTTTTATTTTTTTCAATCAAATTTAAAAATGGATGATTCACAGCATTTAATTGACTCAATTGATAATAAATTATCAAGAATTTTTTCTTTATTAGAAATGCATTTGGATGAAATGAGACAAAGGGAAATAAATGCTGGTTGGGTGGAAAAAATTGATTCTTCTCAATATAATTACTTTTCTTGTGTTTATTGTAGAGATAGTCATTTATATCAGCATTGCCTATTCAACACAAACACTGATTATGTAGGAGAGGATTTCACTAGGAAGCAACCTTATTTTGACAATTCTTTTAATCCTAGTTGGAATTTAGAACAACAAGAGTTGTGGGAACCACATTTAGAGTATTATTCAAAAGAAATTTTGATTTGGTCTCTCTTTCTCAAGTTCCATAGCTAGGGTTCTTGAGAGCTAAAGTGAGAAAGAGAGGGATTTAGAACCACTAAGTTGTTGCAAGAGTCTCCTTGAGTTGTAAGGAGCATATTGATATATATGTTGTTGTTGATTGAGTTGTTTTTGTGATTTTGTAAATTTGGGAAATCATGAATAAATAGGGGAAGTGCTGCCCAATTTTCCACTTGATATAGGAGAGTTAGAATCAAGCTTTACCATGCATGAATGTGAGCTTGAAAACAAGAAAATAATGATAGAAGTTGAAAAATCCATGTTGGTGAAAGTGTGTGATGTGTCTCGGCCTAACTGGAAAAATGGGGAAGATGAATTGTTTTGATGATTTTGATACTTCCAATGGATCCAAAATGAGTTTTTGTGTAGGGTATAAATGGCGCCAAGTTTATGGAAGCATTAGAAAATCGTAGAGACAAGTTTGATGTTCTAGGGCTTATGAAATTCAAGGGAATGGTTAAAGGGATTTTGCATTGTTTCTTGTATTGGAAATGGATCATGTTTGATGGCAATGATATTATCCATTGTGAAGGCAAAGAATTGGTACAAAAGGGTGATTTTCCAAGTGTAATATCCCAAATTTCGTAAACAGAATTAAAGGCCAAACTGATGAATTACAAAATGATTTAAACCCCGTAAATAAGGAAAAATATAAAGGAAAATGCCTAAAGGAAAGGAAGATCCTGATTCACTAAGTCCCTAGTCTTAAGGATTTTAAGTAAGAATGACCCAAGGGCAAAACGGTCATTTGGCTAAATAACAAGAGTAAAATGATCATTTTGATTAAAAAGGTCTAGGGCGTAAAATGTCATCAAATAATAAGGATATTTTGGTAATTTGGTCAAAAGTCAACAAAAAGTCAAAGTTGACAAAAAAGTCAAACTTGAACCAAGGGTAAAGTTGGAATTATGAAAGAGTAGAAAAAGTAATGGCATTTTGGTAATTATGGAAAAAGTAGTAAAGGTAGTGGCATTTTGGTAATTATGAGGAAAGTAAGATAAGTAGTGGCATTTTCGTAATTAAGAGATTTCGGAGCTAAGGACAACTGAGAAACAATTATTTGGGGTAGCAGGAGTCCTCAAATGTTGGAGACCCGAACTAAGAAAAATTTAGTTGGGTTATAAAGTAGCCACCCACAAATGCTTCCTTAACCAGATGTCATCCATTTCGGTGCAGCCATAGCCACCTAACGGTGTTACCCCTGTGGGTGCAGCCGTAGCCACCCATCAATGCTTTCTTAATCAGATATCATCCGTTTCGATGCAGCCGTAGCCACCTAACGGTCTGTCTCGGTGCAGCCGTAGCCACCCATCAATGCTTTCTTAATCAGATATCATCCGTTTCGGTGCAGCCGTAGCCACCTAACGGTCTGTTTCGGTGCAGCCGTAGCCACCTCACGGTTTGATCACGTGGATGCAGCCGTGGCCACCCACCAGCATCTCATGTATCAAATATGATCCATTTCGGTGCAGCCGTAGCCATCTAACGGTCTAGCTCTCGTGGATGCAGCCGTAGCCATCCATAAATTTCTTTTCACATTTATAAATATATTTTTCCAAAGTCACCAGTCCCACTGAACATTTTTTTTTATATAAAATGCATATATCGGAGCATAATATCAAATTAACTCAAAAGCTAGTCATCAATATCTATGATAAGTGGAAAGTGGTTACCTCTCGCCAAGCAAATACAACACTATCACAACAGAAATCCCCGTGCTCAAAATCAACAGTTTTTCACAATTAATCTACACAATTCAATATTACCACACTTTAGTTTAATAACTAATTTAGGTGGTAAAAATAACAACTTAGGGATTTAAATCCCTTTAAAATCTCTAATACCACAATGACCCCCACATATTTTTAAAGCCAAAATTATTTTGAATCTAGAATTTTAAAATACTCATAAAAAAATTCTTAATAATTTCTCAAATATCCCATTTTATCAAAACCCTCATATACCTTGATATATTTTAAAACTATTAATATCTCAATAATAAAAATAATCTCACACTAACAATTTTAAAATTTTAAACCCTCAAATAAAATATTTAACTCATAAATAAAATTATTATTATCTCCAACAATCTCAAATAAAATACTTAAGCTATTAAGAATTTACTATTACCTCTAGAGTATCAAATAAAATATTTAACTTAACTTTAATAGGTCAAATATCATATATATATATTGGAAACCGTATACAACAACAAAATAGATAAATAATTTCTAAAATAATTCATATATCAAATAAATAATTCTACTCACATAAAAATCAATAA
>JANTPZ010105281.1:0-12019 GCA_025593235.1 Vachellia pachyceras
ATACCGGTAGAGGGAGGCGATTGAAAGAACGTCGGCTCCTCGTGATCGGAAGTAAGAGCGCGGAAGGTTGTGGAATCTGAAAAGGATCCAGACGCAAGGAAGGGACTATCTCGAAAAGAAAAAGGTACACCTTCATCACCTCAATCTAAACGCCTTTGACAGATCCGGTTTTGGGA
The DNA here is from genome assembly GCA_025593235.1 of Vachellia pachyceras. Taxonomy (NCBI): domain Eukaryota; kingdom Viridiplantae; phylum Streptophyta; class Magnoliopsida; order Fabales; family Fabaceae; genus Vachellia; species Vachellia pachyceras. The sequence goes on from JANTPZ010105281.1 coordinate 177, forward strand.
TTAGAAAATTTTAAATTCCGCTGCGTGTACACTATAAAATCCCAACAAATCTTTCAAAAGCTTGTCCAAGGTATTGGTCTTCGTAACTAAAAGATCTCAAGTGATGTTGTCATGAGTGGGGAGTCGATACACGTACTCATTTTTCCTTTTTTTAGGTTTTGTCCCACTGGGTTTTCTTAGAAAGGTTTTTAATAAGGCAGCTCTGGATAGTGTATGAATGAATGGTGTACTCTTTTCTTTGGCTAGGCTTTTGTCCCATTGGGTTTTTCCTAATTAAAGTTTTCAATAAGGCACATTCATAATGGACATCCAAGAGGGAGTGTTATAAATATATTAAATAAATGGACGTCTATTGACTCTTGACATTCTACATCATAAATGTTGCACATAAATTGTTACCAAAAAACTAAAGAGTTATTCAATGTACGAAAAGTCACAATTAATATTTAGATGTATTAATTGTTCATAACCCTTGGAGGTCTTTCTCAAATGCCTATAAATAGGGATTTGTACTTGATGAATAGAGAATAGTGAGAAAGTGAATAAGAATTACTTTGCTCTCACATTTCCTCTTCTCTTATCCCAAATTCTCTTACTTTTATAACACCTTATACGTTATCTTAACTAGGGTTAAGTAGCATTTTTACCACGAAATTATACATGTCGGAGCACTGTGTATCCGGAATTTTTGGGATCAGATTCACCCTAGAAGTTTATAAAACATAGCATTTTTCACCTAGACCAACGGATCTGTAACGGACGTTTGTTTTCATTCGAACGAGACCTATGTTCGTTCGAATGAATGCCTCATCTTCAGCGATCATAATGAGCTCTGGAAATGAAAACACCAATTAGTTGCAAATTCTTATTAAGATTTAGTGTGTTTAAAAATAAATATTTATAATAAAGGCTAAAGTATACTTTTAGTCCTTTATCTTTACGTCAAGTTTCACTTTAGTCCTTTAAGTTTAAAAAGTATACTTTTAGTCCCTCAAACTTAACGCCGTTAGTCTCTTTTAACGGAAATTGCTGACTCATCAAATTTAACGCTATTATTTGAAATATTTTTTTATTTTTACTCAATTTAAAATATCAAATTCATTATATTATTAAATTAAAATTAAAATATGAGTATACTTTGTCAACATTTTATTGCACAATCAGCAATTAAATTTGATGAGTTAGCAATTTCCGTTAAAAGAGACTAACGGCGTTAAGTTTGAGGGATTAAAAGTTGACTTTTTAAACTTAAATGACTAAAATAAAACCTAAAGCAAATATAAAGGACTAAAAGTATACTTTAGCCTATAATAAATTATGAAATTTAATAAATCAAGAGATAAATTATTATTTTTATTAATTACAAAAAAATAATTACTATTAAAATTTCTATTTTTGAAAAAATAGAAAGTAAATATATAATTTGATTTATAAAAGTTTGATAAATCTAATTTCATAATTTATTAAAATCTGTATTTAAAATCATGTTATATTTAAAATTATTAAAGACTTATTAAAATGGTTTATTAAAAATAAAAAAATATTTGTTTAAAAATACATAGGATTATAAAAATATTATAATTCATTTAGTAAGAATTTTTTTTGAAATTATTTATAAAAAATATATTACTATAAAATAAAAGCAATATATTTTATTAATTAGTAAATTTATTTAAAAAATTAGTAAATTTAATTAAAAGCAATACTCTTATAAGTAAAATTATAAGCAATACTCTTACAGCACGGTAATCCGTGAGGTGTAAAAGCAATATATTTTTATTTTTATTGAAAAAATTATCTTTAAATAAATTTTAATTTAGTTTTAAAATATTTTAATACAATTTTTAATATAAATCTCATGAAATATTTTTATCTTTAAATAAATTTTAATAAATTTTATGCTACAAATTATTTTAATTTTCAAATATATAACATTAATATATTTATAATTATTTATTTATTACTTATAATATATTTTATATTATATAATACATTAAAAATTACTATTTTTTTAATCAAGTTATATTATATAGTATATTAAAAATTAATATATTATTATATTTATATCATTAAATAAATTTAATAAATATTAGAATATATTTTTTTATTATATTTTAGTAAATCTTATTATATTTAAAAATGAAAAGAATGCTTACATATTTTTAATATTCTCACAAAATTAGATTTTTCAATTTAAATTTGTATCTTTATCTTTAGAGTGCATTCTGATATGCTAAAGATGAAATCTTCATTCGAATGAACATGAGCCTCATTTAAAAGAGCAAATGCAAATTTGTGAATAAAATAAGACTTTTTAAACTGTATGAAAATTAGAGAGGTCTAAAGGAATTGGCATTCGAATGATGGACTCCATCATTCCAATGAAAACCTCATATTCAATTCAAAATGATACTCATATTTGATTTAGAATAAGGCTCATATTAAATTTAGAATGAAACTCATTTGAATGAGGATCATATTGCTTTAATTGTTAAAAGATATTTTCTTAATAATTACCAAATAATAGTAATAATTATTATTACTATAAAAATTTTGTACTTATTTTAAATAAACTTATTATTATTAATTTTAATTTTGTAGCTTTATTTTAATAATTTTAATAAATAATATTATATTTGAAAATAAAAGGCTTATAAAATATATTAAATCTAATTTACTTAAATATATAAATAATATTAAATAAATTATACTTATTTAAATTAATTCTTAGAAAATATATTAAATCTAATTTAATAATTTAGTAAAATTTATATCTACAATGTTTAAATTTAAAATCATGTTATACTTAAAATTATTAAAGGCTTAATGAAATAATTTATTTAAAATATTTAGTATTTTTATTTTTAAATATAATATGATTCATTAAAACGTAACTATAAAAAAATAATTACAAAATTTTAGTAAAAATAATAAATTTGTAATTGAAAAATAATTAGAGTCTATAAAAAATATAGTAACATATAAATTAAAACGTATTATTTAATAAAAATATATATATACATTTCATAAAATATATTATACGATTTACTAAAATTAATTTAATAATTTATAAAATTTATTAAACAATTTTTAACATAATTTTTATCTTAAAAAATTAAAAACTGTTGTAAAAAATTCATTTATAAAAAATATTTAAAAACTATTCATTTTACACCGCATTGAAATTCCTGTTATGTAACAGAAATTCGCTTTTAAAAAATTTATAAAAAAGTTTTCCTTTTTAAACAGCACGAAAATCAATACGATGTAAAAGCAATTGATTTTTAATAATAATTTTAAAAAGCATTGTTTTTTACACCGCATGGAGCCGTGCGGTGTAAAAACATATTTCTTTTACTCCACACGGATTTCCATGTGGTGTAAAAGGAATTGTTTTTAAATATTTCAAAAAATGAATTTTAAATAAAACAAAATAATACAATACATCATTTAATATATTATTAATATAATATTATTTAAAACTAATTTTAAATTAATATAATATAATATTATTTTAAATAAAAATTAAATAATTCTTTTAATAAATTATAAAATTAGAATTAATAAATTTAATAAATCATATTATATAGTTAATTTGCATTTTTCAAAAAAATAAATTTTAATAATAATTATTAAAAATAAAAAATTTATTATTAATAAAATAATAATTTTTAAATAATAATTTGAAAATTAAAAATAATAATTTATTTTTTATTTACTAAAATCTAAGTAAATCATATTATGTATTTATCTTGTATTTTGTAAATATAGAAATTTTAATAATAATAATTATTATTATAATTAAAAAATGTATTATTTTTAAAATAATAATTTTTATATAGTGTTTAGGAAATTAAAAAGTAATATTTTATTTTTTGATTTATTAAAATTTTATAATTGTATTAATATTTATTTTTTAATATATTAAAGCATATACGGTTTAAAATAACCTACGTTTTAAACCGCCCGGAATTCAATACGATGTAAAAAGATAACTTATTCAAATACCTTTATATTGAATGTGGTATGTTTTTATTTAAAAAATAAATATATTTTGGTTTTTTAAATGTCTTTCATTCAAATGAATTTAGACCTCATTCGAATGAAAACAAATGTCTGTTACAAATCCATTGGTTCAGGTAAAAAATGCTACGTTTTATAAATTTTCAGGGTGAAGCTGATCCCAAAAAAGCTTTCGGATACACAATGCTCCAACGTATATACTTCCGTGACAAAAATATTACTTAACCCTTTTAACTAATGTTACTTTTAGCGTTAGACTTTAAACGTTGGTTATTTACGAATAACTTATGATTACTTGTCACACGAAGGATTGGTTTCTCTTGCACATTAACCTTTAAACATTTGTTATCATTAATAACCATCGTTAATAGGCATATTAGTCATCGGTTTCTAAATAACCGATGCCTTATCTTATTGTTTTATAAAAGGCAATTAAATATGACAGTTCCAGAATCTAGCAAAGTGATTTTTTTCCAACGTCACATATTTAAATAACCAATGTCTAATTTAAAACATTTTCCACTTCCATTTTTCTCTGGTTCATATCAAACATAGATTATCTAGACAACCAGCGTCTAATCTTATACATATTTAAATAATTTCTTTACGTAGTTGATTTAAGTTGTTGAGTTTTAAGAAAATGATGCATGATCTTATGCATATTTAAATAATTTTTTTTACCTTATTGACATCAATGATGGGTTTTTCAAATACCACGTCTATTCTTATCCATATTTAAATAATTTTTTACTTGGATGACATCAATCTTCAGTCTTTCAAATAACAACGTCTCCTCTTATTCAAACTTTAATTTTATTACAATAATAATATCATAATCTTTTTTGTAATGTTGGTTTCATGTTTAACCAATGTTAAAAGGCAATGTTAAATCACGAATTTGAAGTATGGAGTGACTTTCTGAATATTGGGGAATTTGTTGTGTGTGTGTGTGTGTGTATATAGTTAGTTATTCATGAAAGGCCCACATGTAATTGAATGAATTTAATTGAGGATCAAGTCAAGCGTGAAATTGGATGATTTTTTTCTGGCTAGCATTTGGATAATTTTTATACGTAATTATTAGACAACTTTACATGCTTCAAAAGAAATTAAAATGCCATAACAGAATAGATGTTTATATATAAAAAAAATTTATAAGGTCTTCCCTAAAATTCACACACGAAAAGCATAACTCTGTGCATGCATCTTAAGTTGTCTTATTATGAATATTGAAGAATTTGTTTAACCGTGTCATTATTACATGCAATGTTGCAGGTTATTTTCCTAGTATTTGGAGACATACATGAATATGCATATGTGAAAACAAACATGATAATGAGCTCATTTGGGAACGCAGTAGAGAAGTACTCGTTTTGCTGAAAAACACTGTTGAACGTACTTTTAACATTGCTTAACTCTTTGCCAAACAAGCCCAATATGTTGGCTTTGATTCAAAAGCAGTTTGATCTAACAACTAAGATATGCAACACATTGTACAACCATTACGTTAAGCCTTTGATCTTTCTCTTTATACATCAAAAGGTTAAACATTAAATATTTAGTTCATGCAAATAAAACAATTTTTTTTGTACATTTTCATTTACAAATAGAGCGAAATTGATTTGCAGATAAGTCATACATTTGGTTTCCATTTTTGCTGAAATATTTTATTATATACAAAAGTAGCCACTTGATGCGTTAACTTTATATAAATTTTCAACTCCATACCTTAATTTTAAAACAAAAACATGCTCTCAGTCCCTTAAACTCTAATATAGTTAGTCCTGAATGATGGTTTTTTTTGTAGTGATTATTGTTATTTTGAAAATTAAACTTAATACGTCAACACTTGAAAATGTTTTTTAACATCTAAAATTGTAATATCAGCATCATTTCTTCAAAGTGGTATGGTTACATAACTAAAAAAGTGTTAGGCTTAACATGATATCAAACGCTGTCATTCGATCATGTTCAAGAAAAATGCAAAGGATGCAGCCAACACCTTCAAAAGCTCACATCGAAACCCTAATGAAGGGAAGAAAAAAAAACTCACTGCCAAGACACTCACTCACCTTCAATCATCCATATTATACAATTGATCTTTCACGTCATATATAACTAAACTTCCATATTATGCAACTAACATTTTCGATATGCAACAGAGCTTTCATAAGAATGCAATGACAGATATCTTCTCTAATTAATTTACTAATGGGGATTTATCCCCAATTCTCCCTAAAACATATTTAAAATAACTCATATGCCCTAATTTACTTATTATATAGCATGCCCATGCCTTTAACTGATCATTGTAGAAAAGCCGGAAAATTTAAATCTTGATAGATGTAATAGGAAAAAATCTTTCTCCATTCATCCATCACTATGGGTTGAAATTCTCACCCATCCACGTGATGATTATTTCTCAGAATGTGTTGGTCTGATTTGGGCTTTTATGGTCCTTCATCCTAATTTGGTCCTTCATCCGAAATTCCGAATTTAAACTTTTATGGTCATTTATCATAAATATTAACAGTTTTGGGTACCTCTCTCTAATTTTCCCCAAAAAATAAAAAGGCCATTCCTCTACAACCTCCTTCCCATGCTTTTTCTACCGGTCTCTCTCTATGGTACACTCCATAAGCTCGCCTCTTCAATTTCTCATTTCTCCATCTTCTTACTCTCTCCCTTTGGTTTTGCTCTCTCTTTCTATGGCCGCCAATTCCAATAGCCGAGGAATCGCCAGAGTCGGGAAGCGACTCGCCAACCAGATCTGGCTAGCCAACACTTTCAGGTTCTACCCCTGTCAAATTTCTCTCAAACTTTCGTTTTAATTTTTCTTAATTTGGTACTGTAATTTCTGTTGTATTCGTTCTTGCACTTCCTGAATCTTTTTGCTCTCACAGTTTGATTGCTGGATGATTGATTGTCTTTGATTTTTGACATGGCTGTGTTTGAAATATTCGCATTTATCTGCTATTTTACTGGAGACGAGGCATGTCTATTTCATAGCTGGATAATGCGTAATTTCTATTTGATGCTCGTCTTCCTGAATCTTATTTCCTTACAATTTACTTGTCTGATTTAGTTTCTTTGATTTGTTACTTGGTTTTGCTGGAATCATATGCATTGATTTGTTCTCTTTTCTCGAGAGTGATAAATTTTTTGGCGACTCAGTCATTTCCTTTTGCGAAATTCGATAATTAGGATGAGAGCTGTAAATTTTTGGAGTCCTTGGGGTTTTCAATCTCTTGCTCTGTGTTTTTGCAGATCATTTTACTGGGTATTTTCTTTCTTTCTGCTTTGATTAGTAATTTTTGGGAACTTCATCTGATATTTGTGGTTTAATTTAGTGTTTGTTTGGAAACTTTATCCCGAAACCGTACATGTAAGGCAAGATAAAATTATATTAAAATTTGTAAAAATTACCTTGAAATCCATAAAAACCATTTTAAAATCCACAAAATCATTTAGAAATCCGTAAACTCCATTTTCCCAACAGAATTCCCAAACATACACTTAATTTCAATCAATGAATTGATTACCCGTGATCCACCAAATTTCAGCCGGTAAATACTTACGTACTCTCGGAGTATTATGTCAGTAAAAATATTTTAAATGTTAGATCTCATATCTCATAAATTTATCCTAATTATTTTTATCTTTCATTATTTAAAAAAAAATTATTCATTATTTTAAAATTCTAATTCTAATTCTGCGACAGCCTTTTTGTATGTGTGAGGTAGTGGTTGTGGGTAAAAAACAACGTATGGGTAGTGGTAGTCTTACCTACCCCCACGGTCTTAAAAATTCAGTCAACGTCTACCCCGATGCTTGTGTGTGTTTGAAAATTCCGTTAGAAAAATGGATTTTGCAGATTTCGAGGCATTTTGAGAATTTCGAAATGGTTTTACGGATTTTTAGATGGTTTTTATGGATTTCGAGATGGTTTTTACAGATTTCAAGATGGTTTTGTCTCGACTTACGTGCACCGTTTGGGAAAATGGCTTCCCAAACAGGCACTGTATTGTTCTCTTATAAAAATGATCTCAATTTACTATCCTTACAATTTTTTATTCCTTGATATGCGCCTCTAGTTTGTTCATTTGTCTACTTTTTGTAATTTAGGATGAAGAAAAATTGAATAGTTTGGCATGAGTTTTGATTTCAGCCCATTAATGGTTAGATAAATAATTGTACAAGGGGCTTATATATTTAGGACATGAGGGAGTGATGAAAGAAAAACAATTACAGTCGTAGCAAATAGCAATAGTAGACTAGGGGAAAATATATTTATTGTCTAATATGCAGCTATATATAATATTTGAGGCACATTTGACATCACTTCTACAAAATTAGGTTTTATCCAAATATTTACATTGATTAGAAAAGCTATTTTAGAGATAAAATCTATGATTGAGACTACATTTTGTGGCTTAGTACGGATCACCTGGGTTCTGAAAAGGCTCTTTTTTATCAAATCACACCATCTTTCCTAATAAATTTTCACTTTACTATTTTTTTTGTCTTTCTCTTTCCTCTTTTATATTTATTTTTTACTTTGAACTCCGTAAAAATAAGTAACTTTTCAAACAAAAATCACCTTTCAAAACTTAGGTTTTGCCTCGAAATTTATAAAAATTATTCTACCATCATCTATTATCTAAAATCTATATTTTACTTCTAACTCCATAAAAATTATTAGTAAATGGACTTTCAAATGAACTCTTAATTAGGTTCGTATAGTTCGGAACTGGTGTTATATTTAAAATTTTAAAATCATATAGTGTCGGTTATATTAATCAATATTCCTCTTTTTCATGGTTGAATTAGAGATTAAATGAACAATAAAGAGTATAATTATAATTTTCCTAACGACGCGCTCAAGCTCCTGATGTCCCAAATTAGGGGTGTCTATATAAATGGACATCAACAGAAAATGACTCATCCATAAAGGATGGATTGGGTCTGTTTGAAAAAGTGAAGTAGTTTTTTTTACGTAAGTTGAAGTAAATATGTGAAGGAGATTATCTCGTTTTACAGAAAAATACTGTTGAACATATTTTTAAGTGATAGTTAAACATTTTCAAATAAACATAATATCATGTACAAGTGCCGAGTAGGCTTGTTCCAGGGGTAGTGCTTATCCTGTGAATTCGCATTTCGTCTCAGAGAGTCATAGGAATCGTCACTTTATCCAACGTGTTGAATTCATTGGGATGCTTAAAAGGATAAAATATCCTCTATCATATCTGGTTAACAGTTATGGATCTACGCAACGTGTTAATATTCTTTTGTGATTGTCTCCTTCCAAAAAAAAATATCTTTGGTCATATCATTATCGCGGATGCCCCTCTTTGCTCTTTCTTTTCTTCTTCTCCTCCGGCTCTTACTGTACGTTGAGTTTTGTTTGGTTCCATGTGTGTGCGCTGGTGGATTCTTGTCAGCGTTTTCAACTTCTTTTCTTTAGATATTCTTGTTCTTACCTTGATGCATGTTTGGGAAGAACTTCTTCCCAACAGCGTACGTAAATCAAGACAAAATTATCTCGAAATTTATAAGAGTCATCTAGAAATCTATAAAAACTATTTCGAAATCCGTAAATTTTTTCTTGGATTGCGTTAATTATTCTCGAAATCTGTAAACTTCTTTCTTCCAACATATTTCCAAACACACACAAGCTTGTAGTTTTAATTTTAGCTTTAGTGGTAACTGTTGAGTGATATGCTTGATCAGGTTTTATTATCCCACCTCATTTCACTTATAAAACTTGGTTAAATCGTGCCTTTGTACGGGATTGTAAAAGATTACGTAAAAAAATGTACGTAGTTGAATACAAACATAAATGTGCAGAATTGCTGATAGACACATATATTAAATGTTTAGAGATATATATTTTAATCATAAAATCATGTAATGGGCGAGTTACCAATTTTCTTTGAAGAGGAGATAAGATGGCGATTGGCCGGTGACCGCTGTCCCACGTTTGGCCCAGGATCTGCCTAATTTTCTTAATTGCCAAAAGTGTGGTGGTCCTTATCACGTGACCACTACTCTTGATAATATAATAATCTGTTGGCTCTAGTTAGAGGGCAAGTTTCACTAAGTTTAAATCCAATTGTTAGATGTTATCATATTTAGTGTCTTCGACATGATAATTTCTGATAGGAGGATATATGCATTTATTGGCAGGAAGGTAATTCATGGCACATTAAAAACTTTTTCCCTACTCTTCCATAAGTGAAGACAAAAAGCATATTGAAATCCGTAAAAAATATCTTGAAATCCATAAAGAGTATCTCGGTATTTATAAAATCATTTTGAAATCCGTAAAATTATTTCAAAATCCGTAACCTCATTTCTCCCGGTAACCTTCAGCAACCCTACCGAACATGTACATTTTCAGATTTTTGGACCATAAACCCAAAAATGTGTTTTAAAGGGTGGTCTTATTTTGTGATGCCTAGTATCACGGGACCATTACCCTCTCCCCCAAAACACGTGTCGTAGGGGTGCGCAGCGTCCCGCTTCTTATAGCCCAACACCCTCCCGAACCTCGCCGATGTGGGACTTGTGACATTCTCCCACAGTCAATCCGCGAGCGACCTCGCCGCGGACGACCACCACACCGTTACCCTCTCCCCATTACTCTCTCCCCGCCGACAGGGGCGTGCAGCGGGCGTGCGGTGTGTGGCGTCGAAAGGTTCAGGGTTGGCTCTGATACCACTTGTCACGGGGCCATTACTCTCTCCCCCAAAAGCTAGCTCATGGGGGCGTGCAGCGCGCCCGCTTATATAGCCCAGCACCCTCCCGAACCTCTCCGATGTGGGACTTTGACATTTAATATAGCCCAGCACCCTCCCGAACTCTCGTGTAGGGTACTCTATGACCTCTATTATCAGACACTGCGTTGAAACAGTCTTCTGTATTTTTTGAACTAATTAGAACTTATAAATTTCTTTATTTTTTTATTATAATCGTGGAGTGGCTATTTGGTATGAGAGATTCAGAGGGGAGGGGAAATTCTTAAGAGCTGAAATTTTTTTAAAAAATATAGATGTGGGGTTATAAGATTTTAATAAAAAGTAAATGTAAGATAACAAAGTAGAAAAATTCATTAAAAATTTTTAACCCCAATTTTCTAATTTTTTTAAATCGAACTGCAAAAAAAAAAAATTCTCTCGCCTCCAAACCCCTCCCTACCTAGTACCAAGACAACTCCTGAAAATTGAAGATGAATGTTTTGTATATTATTCCCATCTAAGAAAACGTTGGGAATATCACAGTTTACAGACTCAAGAGTGAGTGTGTGTTTTTTTTAAGGATATCGTTTGTCTATTATTAAATTTTCTTTTGACACAAATTATAGTTGAAATCCAACATATACAATTTATTATTCGCAGGTAAAAAGGAGTAAATGTTTTTAGGTTGTATAATATATTGTTTTTTTTTTCATGGATTGATGCAGCAGAAGAGCTACATACAGCTCGTTGTATGAGAAGAATGTGGACGACCCTGTTCGACCAAGTGCGGTCCCTGACGATGTGATCCAGGCAGCCCAATCAGACAAGTACTGGGCCCCACACCCACAAACCGGGGTCTTTGGGCCCGCCGCCGAGCAAGCCGGTCCTCCCCCTCCTACCAACGGCGGGGACCGGAGCTTCCACTCCGCCTCCGATGCCGGAGCCGATTCGGTGTTGGAGGAGAAAGCCTGGTTCCGCCCACTGAGTCTTGAGGATCCTGAGAAGCCCAACAACTAGCTCTTGTTATGTTTCTGAAGTATTAGTAATAATATTCATGCGTACCAAAAAAAAAAGTAATAA
>JANTPZ010105282.1:0-10069 GCA_025593235.1 Vachellia pachyceras
CTATACTGAATGGGCCAATCATAAAATTTGGATGTGAGTGTGTTTGGGTGTGGAGGCATATGATAAAACAACAGGCACAAGAGCAGCGTGGCGATGTTATCAGATTTGAGAAATGAGACCAACAGAAGGAAAAGAGTAAAGAGTAAAGAAAAAGAGAATTGTGTGTGATTTGTTTGATCACATGATCAGAAGCTGTATGGCATGTGCTAGCTCTTTTATCTTCTTCATTGCCCTTTTCGTTTCTTTTTCTTTTTGGGGCATATTTTTGTGTATACACACACTTTAGGCTTTAAGAGGAGGAAAAAGAAGAGGAAATAAATGGGGCAACACAATAATGGGTTTGTCTGTAAATGGTATAATAAAAGCATCTTTGTATAAGTCGAGACAAAAATCCCCTCACATGCTTATTTTACAAACCGTAAATCATATTAAAAAAAAATACCATCCACCATTGATCTAAACTGGCACAATAATGAGGCTTTAGCAAGTAAAAGCTCTCAAATCAAAGGGGGTCTGTTTATGATACTCATCACTTTGATGAACTCACCAACCCATTAGATTTAAACTGTTCAGATCAAATATTTTATTTTCTATTTTTATGAAAAATTTATTTTAATATATATAATTTAAAATAAAATTAATCTTTTAACTGTCACTTCTTTCAAACAATGATTTTTTAAACTAAAAATTGCTGGTTTGAAAAAAAATCATATCTCAACCTTCCAAAATCATATATGAACGGATCAAAATTCACGGCACCAAAGCTATCACATAACTGAAGGATTAATGGATTGATCCCACTCGTAAGAAAGTACATTTCTTGAGGTTAAGTTAATTGAAGAAAGCTGAAATTAATTTTTTTAAAAAAATTGAAGAAATATATAAGCTTCAATTGTTTTGTGAGAGCGAACGAAATGAGATTCCTTGACTTAAATAGACCAAAAAAAGACGTGCCAATATATTCCATACGTCTAAAACATTGTACTCACGTTACTCAAAAGAGGAACATCTTAACTAAAATCAAACCAACCACATATGTTCACGTCACTCAATTAATTTCAAAATTCTCAAACACCAAAGCCAGAAAGGTTCTATCATCAATGAGAAGCATATGTATGTTTTTCCCTTTCATTTTAAATAAATATGCGTACCCATTAATACACAATCAATGCCTTCATTAAAATATGAAAGACACAACCGACTTGAGTTGGATCTAATGAAAGGGGTTAATCTCTCATAGTATGATGAACCAAAATTTGAATCGTCAATTATAGAAGTTCACACATTTAGTATATGATAATATCTCAAATAAAATTAATTCTAGTAGACAAATTTTCTGCTTAGAAAAAAAGAGGTTTTCCTCGAGAGAGTACTAGGTTGGCAGATAGTCTAACTAAAATGGCATATGACCTGGTAGGTAATTTTTGTATGTGTGAATAACATCACCCTCTTTGCAAAGCATGGTGGGCCGGGGGAGTTTGATACCCTCCTAATTTGTTGTTTGCTTGAGTAATGATATTGAGGTTTAAATTCAAAAAAAGAAAAAAGAAAAAAAGAGGAGAAAAGAGACAACATTATGTTGCTATGCGTATGTGTGGATATAAGAAGATTAAAGTATTTCTGATCAAAAGAAGAAGATCAAAGTATTTGACATTCATAGTTAACGAAACACATGTTCTATCATAAATGAGATAAGACAACACACTATCAGAAAAATGTCATTTAACGACGGAAAAATCCACCGCTAAATAACTATTTTCCATCATAAAATTTCCATTTAACGACGGAAAATATTAGCGACCCTCGTTTTAACGACAAAAAATAACCATTTAACGATGGATTGGCATTTTTTTGGTAGTGACATGATCATGTTGTTTTTTCTTTTAATTGTAAATGAATAATTGTATTTCTTGGATTCCTATTATAAGCCAATTTCAAGTACTTCTTATATATCAAGTAATAACATTTTACTCATTAAATGTCTTAAAATGATAAAATTTCGCAAATTCATTCTTATTTAAATATTCTCTCTACCTCTTTATTAACAATTCGTTGTCAACTCTCTCCAATCAAACTCTTTCTCCGGTAGGAATTAGATAAAAGTAACATTGATCGAAAGTAAACTTATATTAGCCTCCAAAAATTTCATACACTTGCAATAAACACAAAAGTGATACCCATAAACTCACAATCAATACCATAATTTAAGTAGGAAAGAGACATTGCATTGCTCCGTGTGTGTGTGTGTGTGGGACTGTAAGGAGATTAAAGTATTTCTGGCCAAAAGAAGAAGAAGATTAAAGTATATGGCATCATGAACCCTAGAGTTCGATCCGGAGGGATGAGAGAAACGAGAGAAATATAATATTAATAAATAAATTCTTTATAATACAGACACAGAGAGAGATAGATATATATATATTTATAGTCAAATCTTGAAGTGAAAGCAAGGGATAAAAACAGAAATGGTCAATGATTCACTCATGACGGGATCTAACAGCAAATGATCATAGGACAACAAGTACTATACAAAACATGAATCGACTCACATGCATATTACAAACTTCCATTCTCCATATATTCTTCACCCGCCATTAATTCCACCTGCTTTAGCACCACCTAGATGTTCATTATAATTATCATCATCGTCATTATTTTTATGATATAGAGTTAAAGTGTAAGTTTAGCCCAGATGTTTTTACTTATAAGCATTGATCATGCAACTACTAGAAAAATGTCAATTAACGACAGAAAAATCCATTTTAAATGGCTATTTTTTATCAGAAAATATTAGCGACGCTCGTTTTAACGAGGGAAAATAACCATTTAACGACGGATTTTCCGTCGCTGAATGACATTTTTCTGATATTGATGTTCCGAAAGGTTTTTTTGTTCAATATTGTCCCCTAAGTGTTAATATGGGAGCAATTGCATCCCTTACGGTTAAATATATTAACAATCAATGTCAATTTTTTAGTGGATATTGTAAGTTTTTAATAGAACAAATAACATTGTTACATTTTAAACCTTATGGATTGATATTGAATACAAAATACTTAAAGGGTAACATTGCTTCTAAATGAAAACTTCTTGGGCAACTGCTCTCCTTAACCTTTATAATATATATGTATCTATACATGTCAGAAGGGGTTAGTCTCTTATAATATAGTGAACTAAGGTTTAAATTTTCGCTAAAAGACGTACACACATTTAATACTCGAAAACACCTCAAACAAGATTGCTTTCAGTTGAAGGATATACATATGCTAAGCAAAATATATATATATATATATGATGGAGAGAGAAGTTATGAACGCATGGCCTCGAGGTCATATGGTAGGACCATGCTGCTCCAATACTCATCTTTTTAATTTCATTAATTTTTTTAATATTCATAAATTAATTATTTAACTCTTATATTAAAGATTAAAATAAATACTAAATATATGAAATAGTAATGTAAGAAAAAACTAGAAGGGAAAGTTAAAAAAAAAGTGGGAATGACGTTGAACAAAGTGGGATACCTCGCTATCAACCAGATTAGCTCTAGCCATTCTGTAAAAATAATGAAGCTCTCATTAAGATTGGATCTATAATATATATATATATATATATTTCCAACAACATTGCCTCTCTTTTCACGACTTATTAAGGTTGTGTGTTTATGGATATGTAAAATTAATTAATATTGGAAATCACGAACCCACCGAAGACAAGAGTACTTGCTGTAACTTTTATTTTCTTAAAGTGCAGATCTTAATCATTTTCATTTAATTTTACTATGTGAAATTCCCTTAATATGTACAATTTTTTTGCCAGAACTTAATATGTACAATTATTAGGGAAGATTATAGAAAAATTATAAATTTAAGAGATAAAATTGATTGATATCTTACATTTATGATCATAGCTTAGTAAACTCATTTAATAACTCTTAAATTTCGAATCAGAAACACTTGTATGTTTGTGAGAGCGCAGCATCAAATGATTGTTATGATGTTTCAGAATCAACTATTTAATTCTTCTCGAAGAAAGTTGTTTTTATCATTAATTAATTAGAGTAGCAGCAATAATATAATAAATAAAGCGATCTTAAGAGGTTAGTGATGAAATCAATGAACAAGTGGCATGGAATATAAATATTCCATTGTGGTTGAAACAACTAAACCAAACAATATTAATGAATAGGGTCCGTAAATAAGGTAAGTGACATGTCATGGTGTACCAGTGATAGCTACGTGTATCTATACACACTACATTCGGTCATTAACATAAACGTTAGTTGAATTTTTTATAATACTAAAAATGCTAAATAAATTACTTAGTTATAACATATATTCTAAAATATTTAATTGTATGATTAGGTTATATATTAATTTATAAGTCAGATAAATTAATTTAAAGAAAACTGATAAATATATTAGTTAATAAGTTTTTTCAATCTCTACAAAAGTCTGACTTAAATAACTATAAGGTGTTATGAATCAATAATTGTGAGCATAAGACACCACAAATATATTCAGCCAACAAGAACTAAACAAGAGATGGCCCAAACAGAAGAATTCACATGCAAGTGTTTGGCTCAAGAATGATTTGAGCATTAGAGGCAAATTAACAAGACACATGTGTGTATCCATTTCATTTTCCTGTTAAAAATAATATAATGGGTGTGTTTGGATAGGAGAAACACACACCAATGATTATATAGAATAGAAAATATTTTTTTAGCTTTTAAACTAAAATATCTTGACTTCAAATATTTTTTGTGGACAGAAGAAATTGGACTACTGAGAGAGTTACATATTTATTTACATTTAGAGACTGATGAATTTTCAATCTAAAGTTTAAATTAATTGGTAGTATTAAATGTGTACTTAATATTCTCACTATTTGGAATCATAAAAAGGAATACACACACTTAAAATTTATTTAAAATGAAAGCAAACGTGAAATTATATTGTAATAGTTCCTCTCAAATTAGGTCACATTTCTACATGAAATTTAACCGATCAAACAGGATTCATGCATAGTATTTTGATTTTGGTTTATTGTAAAAAAAATGGAGGCTGAATTGCTAACATTGGCTTAAACAAATAAAAAGAATTTAGTGCCTTTTTTAAATATGGTTAAGGTGAAAAATATGAATGAACTTTTTCACAAAAGTGCATTCAGTATCATATGCTTTTTTATATGTAGAAAACCTATAAACATTTAAAATATGAGACAAAATGCTAGAACTGTTAAATATGACCTAATGTCATTGCTTTTTATAGTGAAGTGTACGCTATTTTTACATGTACATATGTATAAAATTAGTATTCATGGTACTTCAACCCAGTTAGTCACTCTGTAACTTGTGGTTAGGAGTGGGAACAGGCCAGGCCAGGCCAGGCTCCACCCCAAACAGGCTAGGCCTGTTTTGTGTGAGACCGGCCTGGCCTGGCCTGTGGCCTGTATACAGGCATTTTTTTTAGGCCTGGGCCTGTTTTCGGCCTGGCCTGTAGCCTGTAGCCTGTATAGGCCTATTTTTATTTTATTTTTTTTAATTTCACCTTCATAAAAATAAGAAATTAAAAAATTCTGATTCAACACTCCCTGATCTACCCTTTAATGGTCCAAGGATCATTAAGGGAACTTAGAAAATCTTGTTCCAAAATTTTCTAATGTTGTAATATGGCTAGTTCTGTACCTTCCTCCACCCCCATATTTCAACGTATCATCTTTCTTTCACAGTAATTGATTTTCATTACTTAATGCCTCCTTTTCCATTGCTGGACCCCTCCCAATCCCTTCACCAAATACATCTTGATGGACCTGCCCAATTTGCTCCCTTTTAAGTATGAGTGATATCATTTTGGGAACATTGGCAATAGCCCAACACACACTTAAGCTCATAATTCCTTTTTTTTTTAAAAAAAATGCCCAGGCCGCCTGACAGGTCAAAAAGGCCTGTCAGGCGGCCTGGGCCTGGGCCTGTTTTGGAAACAGGCCTTTTAGGCGGCCTGAGCCTGTGGCCTGGGCCTGTAAAGGCCTGGCCTATATAGACCAAGCCACAGGCCCCTGACAGGCCGTCTGGCCTGTTCCCACCCCTACTTGTGGTACTTCAATTCGACCATTTTATCTATAGTATTCATCATTTTCCTCAAATTTTCTTGGGTATCAATAACATATGCTGGAAATTATGTATAAATAGGATTAGAGAAATAATAATATATATAGTTTTGTTCTCAATTCAAAAAAAAAAATTTGGATGACAAAAAATGACTTGTTCTCTTATCAATTTTAGGAGCAACATATTATAACATAGTATATTCCATGATCTTTCTGAAATATTACTGTACCAATGAATTATGCAACGGCCTATAAGTAGGGAAAATTAATTTAAAAAATAATAAATATAAATATTTTAAAATAATTTATTTTCCATTAATTCCACCTGCTTTATGTCACGGGGCCATTACTCTCTCCCCCAAAAAAGCTCTTATGAGGGCGTGCAGCGCGGCTGCTTATATAGCCCAGCACCCTCCCAGCCTCTCCAATGTGGGACTTTGACATTCTCCCCCAGCCAATCCGCGAGCGACCTCACCGCGGGGCCCACCGGCAACCTCGCCGGCGTCCGGAGGGTCCACCAGAGACCAAAGACTCAGGGCTGGCTCTGATACCACTTGTCACGGGGCCATTACTCTCTCCCCCAAAAGAGCTCTTATGAGGGCGTGCAGCGCGCCCGCTTATATAGCCCAGCACCCTCCCGAGCCTCTCCGATGTGGGACTTTGACATTTAGCACCACCTCAATCTTCATTATAATTATCATCATCATCGGTCATTATTATTATGATATAGAGTTAAAGTGTAAGTTTTATAAGCATTGATCATGTTCAGAAAGGATTTTTTTTTTGTTCAATTTAGTCGCCTAAGTGTTAATATGGGAGCAATTGTATCCTTTATAGTTAAAGATATTAACGGTCAACGTTAATTTTTGAATGGACATTGTCAGTTTTTAATGGAGCAAATAACATTGTCACATTTTAAAACTTATGGATTGATATTGAATAAAAAATACTTCAAAGGTAACATTACTTCAAAATGAAAACTTCTTGGGCAATTGCTCACCTTAACTTTTATAGTGTGTGTCTTTACATACTAGAAAGGGTTAGTCCCTTATAATGTAGTAAATGAAGGTTTAAATTTTCGCTAAAAAATATATCCGACAACACCTTAAACAAGATTGTTTTCAGTTGAAGGATATACATATACTAAGCAATATATATATATGTATGTATGTATGTATACACGATGGAGAGAGAAGTTATAAACCCATAACCTCGAGGTCATATGGTATGACCATACTGCTCCAATACTCACCTTTTTAATTTAATTAATTTTTTAATATTTATAAATTAATTATTTGACTCTTATATTACACATTAAAATAAATACTAAATATATGAAATAGTAATGTAAAAAAAACTAGATGGGAAAGTTAAAAAAAGTGGGAATGATATATGTTGAACAAAGTGGGATACCTCGCTACTAACCAGATTTTCTCTAGCCAGCCTGTAAAAATAAAGGAGCTCTCTGCCAAAAGAAAAAGAAAAAACATCGTCATAAAGACAGAATCAAACTCTTTTATGGTTCCCTCACACTTGTGTCTCATTAAGATTTTTTTTTTGGGCCAACGTGTCTCATTAAGATTGGATCTATGTAATATATGTGTGTGTATTTCCAACAACATTGCCTCCCCTTTCTCGACTTATCAAGGTTGTGTGTTTATGGATATGTAAAATTAATTAATATTGGAAATCACGAACCCACCGAAGACAAGAGTACTTACTGTAATTTTTATTTTGGGAAAATGAGTCATAGGTCCGAATTTAACCATCAAATGGTTCCAAAGATTCAAAAAACTATTATAAGGTTTCAAGAGAAGCGGTTGAGGTTGTCATTAACAACCTCAGCAGTCTTCGTTTACAACCTTAACAGCTACTCTTGGGACCTTATAATAGTTTTTTGAATCTTTGGAATCATTTGATGGTTAAATCCCTTACTTAGGACCTGAAACTCATTTTCCCTTTTATTTTCTTAAAGTACAGAATTTAATCATTTTCATTTAATATTACTAGCCCTTGATGTGAAATTCCCTTAATATCTATAATTATTAGGGAAAGATTACAGAAAAATTATAAATTTAAAAAATAAAATTGATTGACATCTTACTTTTATGACCATAGCTTAGTAAACTCAGGGTCCGTTCGGGGTGGTGCTGAATTTTTTTGTTTTTAATTTTAAAATGCAATTTTAGAAATAAAACGTGTTCGGCTAAAATGGGGTTGAGTTGGTTTTTAACTTAATTTCAAAACAGATTTTATTCAGATTTGAAAACCATAAAAATAGGTTTTCAGATTTTAGTTTTAGTTTTCAAAAATTTATTACACTTCCCGACGACATTTCTCCTTCTCTCTTCAACCTCTCTCACTCAACTGTCATCACCTTCCCCGCCCCCAATTTTGCCTCTCCCACTCCCAACTTTGTCTCCAGCTCCGCCCCTCCGACTCCGATTCCACCTTATTCGAACTCTACTCCTCCTCCGCCATTGGCACCAGCAACAAATCCAAGCACACTCACACCACCTGAACCGATAACGAATCCAACCTCCGCCCGACTCTAACCTCAATACTCCTCCCGCCTTTATTGCAGCCGCCACCTTCTTCTTCGAGTGGGGTGGTCCTTCCCTTTGAGCCCTCCCAGCCGCCACCAATCATTTTTATATTTATATTTTAAAATTTTTAATTTTTATAATTATTTTATTTTTAATTTTTATCATTTAATGGTATAATAGTTGACTTGATCTACCTTACCTATTTTTAATTTACAACACCTTTTTCAAATTAAAAATCATAAAAACCTAAAACCAAAAATTAGTTTTAGTTTTTAAAAATTTAAAACTTAAAACTCAAAACCATTCTGAACGGGACCTCATTTTATAGCTCTTAAATTTAGAATTAGACACACTTGTATGTTTGTGAGAGCATCAAATGATCGTTACGATGTTTCAGAATCAATTATTTAATTGTTCTCGAAGCAAGTTGTTTTTATCATTAATTAAGAGTAGCAGTAATAATATAAAATAAATAAAGCGATCTAAAGAAGTTAGTGATGAAATCAATGAACAAGTGGCATGGAATATAAATATTCCATTGTGGTTGAAATAACTAAACCTAACAATAGTGGGCAAAAAAAAAACTAAACCTAACAATATTAATGAATAGGGTCCATAGATAAGGTAAGTGGCATGACATGGTGTACCAATGATTGTTATGTGTATCTACACACTACACTACAATCGATACTTAATAAATAAACTACTTAATTATAATATATATTCTAAAATATTTAATTGTTTGATTAAATTATGTATTGGTTTATGAGTCAAATAAATTAATTTAAAAAAACGATAAATATATTAGTTAATTAATTTTTTCAATCTCTCCAAAATAAATCAATTAATTTTTATATTAAAAAGTCAGACTTAAATAACTATAAGGTGTTATGAATCAATAATTGTGAGCATAAGACACCACAAATATACTCAGCCGATAAGAGTTAAACAAGAGATGGCCCAAACAGAAGCATTCACATTCAAGTGTTTGGCTCAAGAATGATTTGATAATTAGAGGCATATTAATAAGACACACGTGTGTATCCATTTCGTTTTCCTGTTAAAAATAATATAATGGATGTGTTTGGATAGGAGAAACACACACCAATGACTATGTTAAATAGAAAATATTTTTTAGCTTTTAAATACTATAATATCTTGACTTCAAATATTTTTTTTGTGGACAGAAGAAATTGGACTGAGAGAGTTACATTCTTTTTTACATTTAGAGCCTGATGAATTTTCAATCTAAAGTTTGAATTAATTGGTAATATTAAATGTGTACTCAATGTTCTCACTATTAATTGAAATCATAAAAAAGAATACACACACTTAATATTTATTTAAAATGAAAGCAAAAGTGAAATTATATTGTAAGAGTTCCTCAAATTAGGTCACATTTCTACATGAAA
>JANTPZ010105283.1:0-10389 GCA_025593235.1 Vachellia pachyceras
GGGGGAGTAGGCGGCGACAGTGGATAGGTGGAAGGAGAGGAATTTAGGGCCGACACTGTTGTGCTGGGGTTTTGGGGGAATATGAAAGGAAGAGGGAACCCGACTGATTTTAAATGCCAAGCCTTTTGTGATAGGGCGCCACAAGTCCCCTTATGGTGCCCTATCACTAGATCGGGCGTTAAAAGGTGTTCTTTTGGCGTCCTATATTAATTATAGGGTCGTCAAAAGGTGCGCTATTGGTGCCCTACAATGGATATAGGGCGTTAAAAGTTGACTTTTGGTGCCCTATCTTTATGATAGGATGCCTAAAGGTAAATCTTCGCTATTATAATTTCAAAAATGCCACCGCCTTCACTTTTTACTCCTTTTTTAGAAAAAAGATGCAAAGTAAAAAGTATACTTTGTAGTAATGTCTACTCTATCTTTTGGGCATCTGTGAATTTTTCTGATTTTTGGTCAACCATTTGACTTGTTGACTTTGACTTTGGCCTTGTCAAATGACCAAAATGCCCTTACACTTTATCTTAATGACCAAAATGCCTTTCTCAGTCTAGCTTTTCATAAATTTCCATTTTATCCTTGACTTTATTGGCCTTGATCTTTTGTTTCTGACCCCTTGGGCACTTCCCAGGAGGTCACCCATCCTGAGATTGGTCCAAGGCGAGCACGCTTAACTTTAAAGTTCTTACCGACTTCCATCCACCAGGCCAAATCTGATTCTGTGACTTGTGACCTTTTCTTTTTCTGTACTTTCTATCCGTGGGCTCTAACTTAACTTTTGACTACTTCTTTGGCCCTTTTTATCCCATGACCATATTGCCCTTGGTCTTTATACTTAATGACGTTTACATTCTTAGTAACTTCAAAGCCTTAGGGCTAATTTGACTAGGGTCTCTTAAGTCCACTGATATCTCCTTTTTCTGTACTTTTATTTCTGGGCCTTGTCTTATCTTATAACTATCAGTTTGGCCTCTATATCAGTTTACAGAAAAGGGTGGATATTACATTTCTCCCCCCTTGAAATAAATTTCGTCCTCGAAATTTACACATCTGAGTCATTTTTCTTCTATTTCCCTTCATACTTTCTCTAGAACAAGTCCTTGCCAGAACACTTATATAATTATCTTGTTATAAGATCTTTCCTTTCACATAGGAAATAGGAAATTTCTGGCACCATAACTCAGGCTTGGGGGTAAAATCAATCAATAAATATCCTTTCATCTTTAAATATTTTATACATCTCCTTGGCTAGGCTTATTTAGGCCTGAAGACTGACCTAATCTTCATTATTGGAGGTATCGCCAAAGTGTTTGATCTCCAATCTCAATTTTAACGGTCATCTTCTTCTATTGGCATAAATTAATTACTAACTTGTAATGTCTCTTCAGCTTATATTCTAAGACATTCTGTGACTATCTCAGAATCATGCCAACTTCTCTCTTTACTAGAGCTTCTTAATTTTCACTATTCGACCATTACTTTTGAAAAATAACATTTCTGAGGCAATCTTACTTACTGCCTAAATTTCAATAGTCATTTTATCTTGTCAGCCTCATTCTTTGCTGACATTTACTATTTGCAATCCTGCTTTTTCTTTACTTTTAACTCATCCTTGAGTCTCTTTTTTCAATACATGGTGAGTTCGTATAATTTCTAGTGTTCTTTATCTTTCTTCCTTTCTTAACTTGTACTTATAGCCTCATAATAGGCTTCAAGGAGACATAATACTCCTTTGAGTCATCATATTCCTTTATGACCTTTAGCATTTTGGTAGCGAACTTTTAAAATTTCTCACTTCCATTGGTTTTTCTGTGCTTTCATAGTTCAGAGAAACTTTTACTTTACTTTCTAGTTCTCATGCTACTTAACTAGCCTCGTGATTAATTACTCACACTTATACTGGAGGCTTTAAGCTTCAATTTGTGAAGCTTTCTGATATTCTTCCCTTCTCAACCTATCTTTCTCTTTAACCGGCCTGATTATCACTTATTCAGGACTTACAGTTTGCTCTTTTCTTTTCTTTACTTTCTTGCTTGGGAAATTGAGAGTAAGCTTACCTTGATTGATAGTCAGCTATCTATAGAAATAATCAAGGGTACTCTCTCTATACTAGCTAACCATCATGAGGACGTCTTCTTATCTTAATCTTAGCTCCTGGTCATTTCATTCTCATGTCCCAAAAAGCAGCATAACGCTTATGACTCTGAGCCATAAAGACTCCCTTCTTCCTTTAACTGGGTCTGTAGACCTTCAAGATCTCTATTGCTCTTCTAGAGGCATGTTGCTTCTTCTTATCTCTGGAACTTTTGTCACTAGAGCCATTTTACTCTTTGGAACTTTTTAGACCATGGAGCATAAGCTAAGGTTAAGTTGTATATCCTCAGTGGTAGCTAGTCTGATAATTCCCCAAGATTAATCTTAGAAGGCGACATGTCTTCTTAGGCTTTGCTCACTCCTCTTTTTCTCTTACATGTCACGAGAACATTTTCTTTTCCTTTATTGCTGCTGAACTTATATTTCTCATGCCATATTTCTTTTGCTATACTGCTGGAATTCTCAGGCATCGATTCATTCAGTGTCTGCTCTTTACCAATCTGCTATATCTTAGTAATCTACAATCCTTACTACTTCTTTTTTGATCATTACTATGATGTTAGAGAGAGGACTTACATTCTATTTATCTTACTTGTTTATCTAGTACCCGGTTATTCAAGGGATTCTGCCCCTGACTGCTATTAACTTACTCTCTCTTTTCGTATTGGGAATGGTCTATTCCATATGCCCTGCTTTTACTGCTTTCTTTCACTTGTGGGACAACATGAGAAGCTCATAATGGTTTTTCCATTGGAGTTCTATTTGATTCCTGTCTATCAAGAACATAATTCTCCCTATCTATCAGGAAGTAGCTTGCCTTGTGCTAGGGCAATTAGTCCCACGTATCTTTGTCTATCAAGGATTTACCTTTCTTCCTGTCTATCAGGAAGTGGCTCACCTGACTGTGGTGACTTTAATTGTCATACGCCTAACTGTAGCGTTGGCATAGGAAAATCACCATCCCAAACTTTAGAGAGATACTTTTTTGGCTAAAACATTTTCTGGTATGCTTTCTGTTGGGTACTTCCTCTTCTCATCATAACACAACGTACCTTGTCCCAATCAGGTAACCTTTCTTAGTTTTCTTACTTATTTCGCAGTGACATTTACTAATGAGAGCTTAATTTCTCATTTTCATACTTAGCCTGAGGGTCACACCCTTCTGGATGCCTAAAAACATAGTGAAATATCACTGGTTTAAGTCTCATTATCCTTATTAGAATCTTTTGTCATATAAAAATTTAAGCCTATATACTAGCAGATAATTCATCACGAAGTATCCTCAAAGCCCTAGGGCTAATTTGACTAGGGTCTCTTAAGTCCACTGACATCTCCATTTTCTGTACTTTTATTTTTGGGCCTTGTCTTATCTTATAACTATCAGTTTGGCCTCTATGTCGGTTTACAAAAAAGGGTGGATATTACAATTAGTAGTCGATATGATTCTACAATTTCAAAATACACAAAGCATATAAGCAATCTCCCACTAAATTAATAACGCTCAATATAATTTGTGGGCTAAGACCCATATTTCACTTAAATTTAACTCCACTTTGGCAAGACCTTAAATTTAAGTTATTTAGGTAGGTAACACTTTACCAATTACATCATCTATAACTCAGATTTTATGGGATTCGATCATCATATGACCAGCATGTTTAATCCCATGTAATGCCTTGAGATCTAAAACCGTTTTGATAATCTCAATTAAGTCAAGACAATAATGAATTATGTGAGTAGCACCATTACTCACAATTTTCTTCCCAAGATAACTAAATGCATCCACCACTACTGCAGAGTATAGCTTTTACTACTGAAATTCATGTCCTTTGTTTAAAAAATGGGAGTAAAAAATGAAGGCGGCCACTTTAGGCATCATCTTTTTCCGTACTTTCTATCTATGGGCTCAAAGTCAACTTTTGCCTACTTTTTTGGCCCTTTTTATCCAATGACCATATTGCCCTTTATCTTTACACTTAATGACATTTATATCCCTAGCTTACATTCTTATTAATTTCAAAGCATTGGGACTAAATTGACCAGGGACCTTTTGGTCCATTGACATCTTCTCTTTATGTACTTTTATTTCTGGGCCTTATCTCATATCTATCAGTTTGATCTCTATTTCAATTTACAGAAAAGGGTGGATATTATAACAAGAAAGGCGATTTTTCGAATTGGAAGGAAAATTATCCGGAAAACCCTGGGAAATTGGATCTTCTTTAAAAATTAATTAAAGGTATTCCAGGAAGCAATTTGAAAAAAGGAAAGGGATAAGAGCACCAGTGAAAATTTTAGGAAATTTGGATGGTCTAAAAATCAATTACTTATCAGTAGGCTGTTTATCAGTATTTCGATAGCGTAAAGTAATCTTATAGAAACTTAAATTTTCCAAGTGTATTTTTGTAATAATCATCTTGCCACTTGTTTATGTACATTTGAAGATTGAAAGAAAGAAATTAATGCTTCCAAACAAGTGGAAAAAGTTTACCAGAACAAAGTTATTTTATCCATAAAAGCTGTACCGCATCATGAACTGGATTAGTTAGAGTAACTAAGTCCCTAACTACTAGTTACTCTACTTAACATCAACCAATGATAAGCTATTAAGTCTGAGTTGTGGTGGTGAGTTTAGAGTCCTTGGATCAATCTAAAAATTTCAATATTTAATATACACCCTCCATTCTATTTGTGAAGAGATTAATTAAGCAAAATTCCTCTGCTTCCTCTCTATATTTGGCAGACATTTCAGCCCCAAGAAAGAGAAGAGAAGACACCATTCTTGAACAAGAAAGAGAGGGAAAAGCTTCACAAAAGCTCAAGGCAAGAAGTTCCACCACCCAATCCTATAGATATTCTTAATCATTGCAACCCCCTCTACACTTATAATGGTTTATGTAATATCCATACTTTTGTTATCAATTTAAATAAAGGCCAAACCGATAGTATGAGATGAATTAAAGCCAAGAGATAGGAAGTACAGAAAAAGAGGAAGTTAAAGGACCGGAGATCTTCATAGTCAACCTAGCTCTAATGGATTGAACTCCATTAGATCTTCACAGTTAAACGTGCTATGCTTAGAGTAATGACCTCCTGGGAAGGACCTAAATGTCATTTAAGGAAAAGATGAAAATAGAATTTTAAAGAAGTAAGGGTAAAATTAGAATTTTGAAAGAAAGTAAGGATATTTTAGTAAATAAGGGAAAATGTAAGGGCATTTTGGTCATTTGACTAAAGTCAAAGTCAAAGTTGACAAAAATATCAAAAAAATTTACAAATGCTCAAAAGATAGAGAAAAACTCACTAATCAAAGTAACGGGAGTCAGATTTTTCAAATTCAGCCTAGATTTCCATGTAGAGAATTTTAAAGATCAGTTAGTTAAAAATAATTATTTGAGGTATTAGGAGGCCTCAAACATACGATAAAGGTGATCTTTCAAATCGGAAGAAAAATACCCAAAAACCTGGAAAATTGGGTTTTCTTTAGAAATTGATTAAAGGTATTCTAGGAAGTAATTTGAGGAAAGGAAAATGATAATAATACTAACATCTAGTTACTTGTCGATAGGCTATTTATCGCTATTTCGACAGCGTAAAGTAACCCTATTGAAAATTGAAGATTCCCAGGGATATTATTGAAGTGATTATTTTATCACATGAATAAGTGATATTTAAGCCCTAGGGTTTGTAAAATTTTAAGATGAAGTTTGGCTTAATTTTAAGATGTTTCTTGCTTTGGAAATGGCTTGTGATTAATTGTCATTATGTTATGAATTATGTAGGAAAGTGAGTTGTGCAAAGAACCATTTGGAAAGTTGAGCAAGAGAGCTTTCAAGTTTCAAGGAGAGTTAAAAAATCAAGGTAGCAAAACTCCTAACTCAAAGTAAAGTTATAGTGAAAATGTTTTGTGAATTATGCATGACTTGATGTTGAAAATTTATGATGATGAGTGTTTGAATATGTGCTTTTGACTGCTATGGCCATATGCATGTCATTATCTAGTTTGCACATTTCATACTCATTTATAAATAATTGTCATGCATATTTATAAGTATGTTAGTGTGTTTTACTACTGGGATTTTAATGAAATCTCATTCTTTCCAACTAACCATTTTAGGTCCATGCTCAAGCAAGGGTAAGGGCAAGATGAATTATGAGTAAAACAAGAATTATGTTATGATTTGTTTATGAAGTTATGTAATATGTTTTAATATTATGTTTAAGTGCTTTTGTTGTTGATGTAAACCCTTAAACCTCTACATGGTGATGTGTATATATGTGTAAATGCATATGTGATAATTAAGATAAGTTAGTCATGTTAGAATAGGATTTGACTAAGAGGGGAGGTGAATTGGTCTAATATAAAAATTTAACAATTTTAAACTTCACAGGAATAGAAATCAAAGTCACCGAGAGAGAAAGAATTATGAACACAGAGATTTATCCTGGTTCGGTCTCCTTGACCTACTTCCAGTCCTTAGGGACCCCTGAGATTTCCAAATCCACTATCAGCAACAAATTAGGCTTCACAAGCCTTTACAATTTCGGAATCACTCCCCCTTTCTCTTTTCAATAAAATAGAGTAAGACACTTTCTGTTTTCTAACTCACGTTTACCCAAATTTACTCAAGGCCCTGTCCTTGAGTTTCTCACAATTGTACAAAGTGTTTCAGCCTTAAATATCTCTCTCAAAAGAGTATATGGCTAATAATGAAGCTCAGAATATATGAATGAAAGTTTACAGAGAGTGCAGTAAATGTAGACTTTAAAATGCTCAGAAAATGTCTCTTTTTCTCTGTAATGAATGCTAATCCTTTTATAGTTGGGTCTTAATGAATTGTCTGTTAGACTGCATTCAATAGCTGTTACTCTAATCAACGACCAATTGCTTCTGCATTAATGGAATTTAATGCCTTTGAGTCAGTCGAGGTTGAAGTTTGCAGAGCAACGTTAATATCTCCGAGTCTCGAACTATGCCTGTGCTTCCTTCCATATTTAATGTTTCAAGCTGCTGCAATTATGAGAGCAGTTAAAATTCAAAAATGTTGTTACACAAATAAGGAAAGTAGGTGTAAAGCGTAGGTAAGGTGTGTCAGACTGAAAGCTGTCAGAGAGAGAGAGACAGTGCTCGAGTGTAAGGTTTTTGTGCTTGAGTGTTTGCTCAAAATATTTCAAAGAAAAGTTCAATGCTTTGATGCAATACTCGAGTGTTGTGTGAAAGTGTTCTGAAAAGAATCAAATACTCGAGTGATAAATCTCAGTGCTTGAGTGTTGATAACACTTTCTAGGAATACTCGAGTATTCTGTGCAAGTGATGGAAAAATAACTTTGACAAATCATAATAATCGAGTGATGAAAAAATGATACTTGAGTACTAGTAATGCTGGAAGTGAATACTGGAAGTGTTGAGATAGAGTATTGATGAACAGTGAAAGTTTTCAGCTCGACACTCGAGTGATGGAAAGCTGGTGCTCGAGTGTTAGTAGTGCTGGTAGTCAATACTTGCAGTGTTGGCTTCCAGTGTTGAGTGAAAAAGTCACAACACTCAAGTGCTGGAAATCTATGCTCGAGTGTTGTCTCTGCTGGAGGCTTTCACTTGGAGTGTTACTTGACAGCACTGTCAAAAGTGTCAACACTTGAGTGTTGCAAAAGTAGCACTCGAGTGTTGGCTGTGCTGTCAGCCAATGCTGGAAGTGTTACCTGATTGTGTTGAGAAAAATGGTAAACACTTAAGTGCTGAAATTCAAGACTCGAGTATTGGCAATACTTTCAGCCAATACTTGAAGTGTTGACTTGAAGTGTTTTCTAAAACATCAATGCTCGAGTATTGGAAACCTAGTGCTCGTGCATTGGCTCTACTGTCAGCCAATACTTGTGGTGTACACTCAGAGTATATTCTAAAAACTCATTTTCAAAACTCAGTGCTCAAGTGCCATATTCCAACACTCGAGCATTGACAATACTTCATGTCAATACTTGAAGTGTTAGCTGAAAGTGCTCAAATTTCTTAAGTTCAAAATATGCAGTACTCGAGTATTGAATTCCACTGCTCGAGTACTGTCAGCACTTTGACAAAACACTCGAGTATTTTCAAGAAGTACTGATTCAATACTTAAGACTTATGATTCAAAACTCATTTTATAATCTTTTAACACAATTTTGTTATCATCAAAACAAGGTATCAACAAGTCATGGTAAAAAGGGTTTTACAAAATTTTGAGGAATGGAAAGTTTTGAAGAAAGGGAGTTCCAAGACCCTTAAAAGCGCTTAAACTTTGAGCCATGATGAAAAATAGCAATATAAATCCAATTGAGCTGAAATTTACCAGAAAATAGTTCATATGGTAAGCTTTAAAATGATTCTAAGATAACTGGAATTGCACATTTGTACAAGAAGTAATAGATTTCCAATTTTAAGGGAAAACCTTAAAAAAATGAAAAATGACCATATGAATAATATTTTTTTATAATATCCACATTTTTTGTAATTTGAAATAAAGGTTAGACCGGTAATTATGTTACGGCTTAAGGCCCATGATAGGAAAGATAGAAAGGGAAAATGCACATATATAAGAGAGAGCATAATTGATTAAGTCTTAACGTCTTGAAAATTCTAAGTAAAAATGACCAAAGGGAAAAATGGTCATTTGATATAATGACAAGGGAAAAATGTTTATTAAGCTTGAAAGGGCATAAATGTCCTTTAGATATGAAGACTAATAGGAATTATGGAAATCAGGAAAAGAATAGTAAAAGTAAGGGCATTTAGGTAATTTAACTAAAAAGTCAACAAAAGTCAAAGTTGACCAAAAGATCAAAGTTAGTTAAAAAGTCAACTGTTGACCAAAATGCCAGAAAATTTTACAGAGGTCTAAAATATATAGCGGGACTCGTTGATCAAAACCGTGTCTCCCGGATTTTTGAAATTTGTCCTAGACTTTTATTTATGAGTTTTTAAGGTTTAGATAGCCGAAAAACAATTATTTGAGGTATTGGGACTCCTCAAACGTTTAAGACCCGAACATATAAAAAGTAAAGGGGTTTTTATAGTAATTAATAAAATTATTATCCAGTATCCGATAAAGGTGATTTCTTGAATCGGGAAGGAAAAGACCCGAAAACCTGGAAAAAGGATTTTTTTAAAAAAATTAATTACGAAAAATCCGGGAAACAATTTGAGGAATGGAAAAGTGCTAGAGTATCAGGGGAATTCTAGGAATGTTTAGTGCCCTAAAGTCAAATTGCGTATTGGAAGCACGTTTTACAGTGTTTCGACCAGAGCAAGGAACCCTGTAAAATTCAAAGCAATTATAGGGTCATTTTGGGAGTAAAGGTGTCGCCATATGCATGAGAAAAATGAGGAGATGAAATGAGGAAGAAAATATCTCCAAAAAATCAGAAAAAGGATTTACGAAGAAAAGTTATTTTTACCGGGGTTAAATTGTAACTAAAGGAAGTAACTAGATAGCAACTAGTTCCATTAGCATAACTAAGTCATTAATGGCCAAGTACACTTAATTAATGTTGCTTTATGAGAGCCGCAAGTGTAATATTCCAAATTTTGTAAATGAAAATAAAGGTCAAACTGATGAATTATGAAATGATTTGAGCCCCATAGATAAGAAAAATAGAAAAGAAAATGCTTATAGACAAGAAATGATTATTGACTAAGTTCCTAGTTTTGAAAATTCCAAGTAAAAAATACCAAAAGGCAAAATGGTCATTTGGCACAAATGACAAGGGAAAATGGTCATTTTGAATAAAAAAGGCCTAGGAAGCAAAATGTAAACATCATGAATTGTCAAAATGGAATAAGCTGAAAATTTAGCTTTTTAGGAAAAGTACTATTCACAGTTTCTCGGGCCAACTTTGAAAAATTATAACTAATTCTAGAAAAATCAAAACTGAGTGGTTCCAACCTCTATTTGAAGCTTACAAATTTCTTTATGAGGGAAAATACTCATTTGGATAAAAACTTGTCTAGTTGGTACAGATTCCTTCGTGAAAAAACACTGTTCATATGGTAAATTTTCATTTTTCCAGGATTTTCTGTGATTTTTCACCAATTTTGGACAGTCATAACTTTCTGTAAAAAATTCCATTTTCAGTGATCTTGGTCTTGTTTTAAAGCTTGAAATGTGAAATATTTTTCCACAAAATTTCAGTTCATTTGAAATTCATTTGCTATGTTTACTTCTCGTTTCTAATTCATCATCTTAATCGTCAGATTAGCCTTTATTTCATTTAGTATGAAATTATGGATATTACATTTCTACCCTCCTTAAAAATAAATTT